>JAUMHM010004553.1:0-18140 GCA_032362435.1 Melikaiella ostensackeni | reverse complement strand
CAAGATTTTAAATACAAATACGTGAAGAATATTTGCTATAAAGGACTAAATGCGAAAAAGAAAAAAATCGCTACCGGCAGTTACAATGCGCTACAATCGAATTTTCAAAAAAAAAAACGCTTGACAAAAAAATGTCTGTTGGGTATCATTTTATTTCAATGACTATGAAACATTGACAACTATATTTCATCCAACGATTTCACAAATGAAGGGACCGAGAACAAAATGGGCTAACCCGCATTTCAAAAAAATTTCCGGAAAAGCAGAAAAACATTTTCATTTTGTGGTCTTACGAAATGTTTCCGTAAATGTAGATAAAAATAGCAGCAGGCAATAAGATACAAATACCTCATAGATTTGAGAGTAATTGTTTTTAAACTGTGAGAATTTAAAGTTGCCGGGTGGCTATATGAGAGGGTACTCCGGCACTGACGAAACATGAACGTGAAAATGAGAATGGGCCCAAATATAGTATACTTTGAATGACTTTCTAGCTAACTCTAAATTCGCTAGATGGTGACGCAGACTGGTATTCGCCATTTTGAACCTCGTGACTAGGTCAAAAAATTGCGATTTTCTATAAGGCTTTTTACACGCTTAGCCCCTCCCTTTCGCAGAGTATCTTTTATGATCGCCTCTTGCTCAACTTTCGTATTGAACAAAAAATATATATAATTAGTTTATATTGCTCTACTGAACATCCCGATATATTAGATGGATGGGAGAATACAAAAATATAGAAAAAAAAGGTTTTTAAAATTCTGTTTGTTAGTTCCTTTCGTTCCCTGACCCTTCACATATCAATCAGGACAAAATAAATTTGCCGTTGCATCTGTTGAGGAAAGAAAAGGTACAGACGTGATTTTTGAAATGCAGACCAAGGTAGAGCTTGGGCTTTTACCAAATTAATTCAAATTTTTTTCAGAAAGATATCATATATTCTAAAAGTGATTTCAATGAATTTAAAATACGTTGATCAATAATGAAAAGTTTCTATTAGGTAACCATTTTTTAAAGATTTATAACATGCAGACGCACTTGCTGCCAAAACCAAACATTGTCTTTTTTCCTTTTTAATTTTTTAGAAATAATTTATCTCGATGGTTTAAGGTTTCATATTAGCTTAACGTGGTGGATGTATTCTTGAAATAGAGCACCCTGGGTGGGTTAGTTACAACTTACTTAATTTGACCAGTAGATAACAATGCATGATACGGTCGTTATATATAAACATATCAACAAAATTGAATCTATTTATTTGTACAAGTACTTACTATACAATACATATGAAATTTGAAATAGTGATCTTAAATGATCATGAGAATATCCGATGGTTTTAAGGATCAATCTGAAATTTGTTGATTTCATATAATTAATAAATTTTGAAATTCTCATCGAATGCAATTAAAATCTGATGGTATGAAAATTTTTCATTTTTTTCTCCTGAAAATGTATATAATAAGCTATGAAATTGCTTATCTTCCTTCATGTTCAAGATGAGTAGAAGACAATAAACCGAGATTGCGTAATTGGAAACAATCATTATTTATTGCTACTTAATTCACTACTACAATTCTCCGTATTTCACAATATAAATAAAGTGAATATATATCATTCAGAAGTGAAGCAGAAAGTTTGAGATAATGAAGCGTGATTAACTTATTTCTCCATCTAATTTTACAAACTATGACTAATAGGTTATTATAATTTTATGAAGCTATTCATTTGCATGGATACAATGCGATCAATGCGCGAACCTTTGTAAAAGGGTATATCTAGGGCCGGATTTTCTCTGAAAACGCGTTGAAAATTAAGAGGTTTCAATGTTGTGAGGCATGTATTACTTACCGGTATATTCTTCGAGAATTTCTGGAACTTTTTTTAATTATAGAAATTTTCTGAAAAGACAAACATTCCTCTAAATAGAATTTGTTAAATGTTAGAAAAAATTATCTCGGCCCTCACGATCAAATTTATCCAAAATGCCCAAGTATCAAATTGAACTAGAAAATCGCATCAAAGTGTTGCACAATGGGTAGTTTTTATTTGTGGCATAACGTAGTTATCAACTGTTTACAACATTTTGATACCCTGGGTTTTTGTATGCTAGGAAGTTCCAAATATGAATGGTCAGGTTTGTCAGTAATGACGCACACATCAGAGTTAAAGATCTTTTTATTGCAATGGTACAAATCTAAATAACCAAAATTTAAATCTGTACATTGCCGGCAATGCTTAACTTCTCTTTGAGACAGAAAGAGCAAAGTTAAACATTGCAGATTTACTTTTGGAGGCCTGAACTTCTTCAACATGATCACCCTCCCCTTCAGCTAGGATAGAAGAAATCCTTGATCTTTAAAATAAATCAGGACCCTTAGTCGATACATTAAAGCAAGTAAATATTATCTTTGAATATGAAGAGCGAAGACAAACTTTCCCAACTTAGGTAAGAAGTCATTGGTTATGAGGTTACAAGACGGTTTTTGATGGGATTTTTTATGAGGAAAACGATCTTGTAACTTAAAAATCCACATTTCTTATCTTCCAAGAGATACCGTTAATACTTTTTCTTTGAATATGTACGCAAAGTCTTAAGACGGTTTCTGATAGGATTTCTTGCGAACCTAGAATCTGGAAAAGAGGAATGCTTCCTTGCCGTAGATTTAATCGGTTTTTCACTTTTTTATTTCCTTTCAATTTAGTGACCATAGTTCATCAATAAACGGAAACAAGTCGTCAGTTCCTATAAATAAATTAATAAAAAATCAAAATCTTAAAATTGATTTAAGAATCATGAAAGTTAGTTTGTCTTCAATTAAATAACTTCTGTAGTTCAAAAAAATTCATGTATGTCTACAAAATGAAGATTTTCCTAAAGCTTAAATGAATATGCTGTGAATTCTTGTACCTATTATTTTCACGAGTGACTGAAACTTAATAAAACAAAATTTTGATCATATACTCTGTACATCTGAATTAATAAGTGCGTATTCATAAAGTAGTGTGAAATTAAAAAGAGCAGTAAACTTTTTACTTATTCCGATGGAAATTTTCTACGGAAGTGAATTTATAAGAATACCACTGAGAACAAGTAGTTTTGTTTTTTACCAATGATTACTAGAAATACTCACAAAATCAATTATAATAACTTACACTATTAGATTAGTTAACTGTTGCTCATTCAGATTTAGAAAGTGTATATTTACTGAAGGAATTCAAATACTTTATACATATCTGAAACATTCGAATGATAAAGGCGTTCTGAAATTTGAAAAGAAAACCAATGAAATATTTTTAAACATTATACTTTACTAGAAAAAATAGCGCGCTTATAACGTGTTTCTTATTCTAATTATTCAATTATTAAATTAAAATGTATGGTCAAATTTGAAGTACTATAAAATATAATGAATAAATTATTTTTAATTAATTTATTTAATTCTGAATTTTCATAGTTTATTATCATGGAATTTTGAACATCAATCAATTTAAAATTCTTCAATGTTGAATGTGTATAACTTCACAATTAAAAATGATGCACTTTTGAGTGTCTTTTTTTTGTTTTGAATAGTTCAGTTTTGTAGATTTACAATTGAAAACTCTTGTATTTTGAAGGCGTGTAAGTAAAAGTGTTTAAATTTTGCTGATTTTGAAGATCAAAAGTCAAGAGTTTTCAATTCGAAACCTACAAATTGAAAAAACTTTAAATACAAGTCATGAAAATTACAGAATTTTCAATTCTGAAACCTGAAACTTGCATAATTTTTAATTTTAGATTTTCGAAATTAAAAACTCTTCAATTACAAGTCATTCAAGTCATAAAAATTACAGATTTTTCAATTCTAAAACTTGAAACTTGCATAATTTTCAATTGTAGACTTTCAAAATCAAAAACTCTCCAATTTTGAAGAATTAAAATTCGAATTTCTACAATTGTGAAGAGCTGCAATTGAAAACTCTTGAATTTTGGAAATATAGAATTTCAAATTACCAAATTTTCAATATGTATATGTTAAAGGTATGTAATTTTGAACGATTTTTTGAGTCGTTTAATTTTAAATAGTTACAGCTGAAAATTCTTGAATTTCAACTATTTTTGAGACTTATAATTGAAATTTCATCAATTTGGAACGTTTATATTCTAAAATAATGTAATTTATAACGTTTTTCTTTGGTATATGTAGTTCAACCTTGAAAACTTACAATGGAAAATTCTTCAAGTTGGAGAATTTTCACTTGAAGACTCTTCAATATTTTATGTGTAAAATAGAAAATGATGAAATTTTAAGTGATTTTTTTCGAAAATAGTTCAAGTTTGAAGATTTAAAATTGAAAATTATTCAATTTAATAGATTTGAAGCTGTCAATTCTTTAATATTGTGAACAGTAAAAATTACAGCGTTGATTTATTCGTTGAAATACCTATAATTTTTTACATATATAACATATGCTTCCGCATATGAAAAAGTAGCTATGCAGAAACTTCAAGTTACTTTAGTCAGTGACTGTAAATGTAATAAGTTACTATTTTCACGAAGTAACTGTACCTGTTTTCAGGGAATTTTTTTAAGGAACTTCCTCAACACCATATGAATTTAAATATGAATGATCCCAAATTTAGTTACAATTGGTTCCACTTTTCTCTTTATAATATTATACAAAAATATTATAGGATACAAATTTCAATTAAATACAGTAAAGGATTAATGGAAATTCGCGATACATATATTTTAAATTACATGAAATTTCCCGTTCTACAATTATTAATCCAAATGCCACAAATGTAGAATACAAATTTAAAAAATAACTGTTTGATGAAAAACATAAAAATAAAAGTAAGGGTAATACGTAATAACACCAATATTGAGCTACACTTTAGTAGCGGTTCTCTCCCTCTAAATCCGAATTGAGAATACTAAATAAGAAAATAAATATTATAAACCTGTAAAGCCTGTTAAGAAACATTTCACAAATCTCGAGCTGAACAGTATCTAAGGAGTTATAATCAGTATTTATTACGTAATCGTATGAAAAATTTTAATGAATTATAAATTGAAAACTTGAAATGCCTTTCGTCAGTCGCATATTAAATTTTCGTCAACCGAAGGCCAGCCGATCAAATCGAAAGAAACCGATCCGACGTAGTGCGGTCGAATATCGAATTTTCGTCATTATACTCACTGGCCAATCAAATCGGAAAAACCGATTCGATGGTAGGACGTATTGAATATAGGTTTTCCGACATCCGATCGGCGAGTCGATTGAATCGAATAAAACTGATCCGACGGTAGCACGAATCGGATGTCGGTTTTCCGACATTCGATCAGCGGGTAGATCGAATCGAATAGAACCGCTCCGACGATAGCAAGCGTCGAAATCGGTTTTTCGAGATCCGAAGTGCGTCCAATGTCGGTTCGAAATCGAATCGAATTTTTTTGCAAACGTCTGAAGAAAACATAGAAATGAATGAACTATATTGCTCAAAATATGACTCATTAAAGAGTGCATTGCATACAATATATATGTAGAAAAAACTAGGAGTCTCTCTCTAAATCTAACAATGTTTAACAATGTTAACAATGTTTGAAATGTTGCTGCATATTACATGCTGTTTATGTTGTATTTTAACAATGTACTATTACCAGTTTTTTTTTCTTTTTCTTTCAATTTCGATTTTTTTGGTTATTTACATTTCCGGAATAGCAATCTTAAATAACAATATATGTGTAGTAAAATCTGTAGTAATAACCTTTACACAAGCGCAATCTGTCGATGGCCTGGATTGAATATTACCAGAAAGCTTTCGACTCAATCTTCCATAGACTTATCATCTATCTGTTAGGGGGCTTGAAGGTTCTTCCACACATAGTGGGATGTATAGAGAAACTGATGCCTCTTTGGTAAACCAGATTTACTATCTCTTCTGGAAAACATCGTTTGACAACTAACAGCGTCACTTCACAAAGTGGCTTGTTCGAAGTGACACCACGAGCCCTCTCCTCTTCCGCATCACACTTTTGCCTTTATCTCTTGCACTAGATAATTCTCGTGATTACCTTTGCGGCGAGTCGAATTATCGGGAGCTTGAGGTTACTCTTATATTTTATATGGTTGACCTGACGGTCTATGATTCTGAAAAAGAGTAGCAGAAGCATGCTCTCAGGATTGTCAAAGAGACGCTGGAGAGAACTACCTATACCTAAGCATGCCTAAGAGCCGCATTTAGGATATAGCATCAGTGAAGGAGGCTCTCCGAAGCAGATACAAGCGCCTCCTTCCACGGATTTGTTCTTCCAATCTGTCGGCGTTAAACAAGATTTCTGCGACTAACAAGCTTGCTGTCACGGTTCTCCTCTATTCGTTTGGGGTGGTGCCATGGACGAAGTACGAGCTAATGGCCCTCGATTACGCCACATATAAGGTCATGCATACATAAAAGAACTTGCATATCAACTCGTCCGTTCCGCGCTTGTACATCCTACGCTGTAAAGGCGGGCATGGACTTCTAGATATCCAGTGTCTCTATAGCAGGATTATCTTGGGTACAGCTTACATCGTGGCTAATGGAGGAAATCCTCTTCTGAAAATGGCCAGGAACCACGAGATGATTGGCAAAAGACCGTTCCTTTACTAAGTCGCGGAGCAGGCGGCCGAGACCCTTGGCCTGGATCTTAACATAAGAAGTGAGGAAAACGCATTACTTCATTTAGATGCCTCACTTCTCAAAGCCCGAGTGAAAATAGCAGGTGTCAACAGTTTCCTCGAATATCTCTACGACAAGAAAATGTTCGCAAACTTTCACAGAAGAGTAAAAACCAGCCCCAGTCAATGGAGCTAACGTTTACTTTCCTCAAATCATCCGGACTGGATTCAGGCACATAGAGTTTTATTTTGCGTGTCAGGACGGTGTCACTTCACCTTAGTATACCATAGTCACATCTCACGTGAGGAAGTTCGCAGCGACAGGTGCAGAGCGTGTCATGCACATTCTGAGCGTCTACGGCACATACTGTCCGGCTGTCTCACTCACGCGGGAACGACGTAACTCCACAGACACAATGCGGCCCTATGAGTGCTTTATTACCATCTTCGCTCATATGGTGTAAACAACGACCCCGCATTGCTGAACGCTCCCAAAGAGATAGAGTAAATTGTAGAAAACGAGATATGCAGAATTTACTGGAACTACAAATTTGATCCGGAAGTGCATATTGAACACTCGAGACCTGACATTGTACTCCTTGACAAAGAGAAACGAACTTTGTTCGTGATCAAACTCTCGGCTCCTGCTGACGCGAACATCACAGTCAAGGAGGAGGAAAAGTGTAAGAGGTATCGTGACCTTATCAGGGAGCTACGGAGGATGTTCCGAGAATATTCGGTTAAAATGATTGTCCTTGTTACCGGTGCTCTCGGAAGTGCGAAACGATCACTGGTTCGTAACCTCGAAGTCATACCCGCATGCTAGAAAAATGCCAAGGCACTTGCGAGATGGATGCAGAGAGCTATCGTTCTCGGATCGCTTCATGTGCTTAAGACTCACGAGGGCTTTGCCGAACCTTCATCATGATTCCATCATACCATGTGGTCGCTCAACTCACGGTTGTGAGGCGTGGCCATATGTGTAATTTACCGCGGTTCTAATGGCAGTCCGTGACATTTTGCTGCATGGTAGTCACTCTCAGATAGACCCTGCGATGGTTGTTTGACTAATTTTTTGTATAATAAAATAATGTTTGAACACATTTTTCATAAAAATTGAAATCTGTTAATATTTCATTTTCATTTGATTCAGGCTGATACAGGTTTATGTATGAAAAATGTGTTTTTGTGTTGGGTATCCCCTAAAATAATGAAAATATGACTTCTAAAGTCAAGGCATTTAGAGTACAAGAAAGTATGAGCGATCGAAGGGCTTTCTTGCGCATAAGCTCTCTTTAATGATTGTCAGTATTGCTATGAGATAAAAAAAAGAAAGTACACACTTATTCACTTTTAAAGAGGAAGGCTGTTTTGAAAATGAATTATATTTCTCTGGAAGATTACATACTATTATTGAGTACCCCAGGGCAATACCCATTGACTTCTTAACGACATTATTTTCAACTACTTGATAATTTTTTTATCTGACATATGATTACAATCGATATTCTATTTTAGTTTCACATTTCTCTTGACTTTTATTGATTGTGCTATATCCTGTGACAAATGTACCACAAATTTAAGCAGCTTTTATTTATGGTGGTGTCCTGGTAATGGTGGAGGGTGGAATTGTGGTGGAGGGTGAGAAACTATGGCTTCAACAGTATGTTCAGGTCTGAGACCGTAAGGAATACCGTCATTAGAAAGTACTATATATTTCATGTAGTTATGCATGTTTAGTAGAAACTTTTGGCCAGCAGCGTCAAGTATAGGAAGAATGACTCCATTTTTTACTATTCCAATAATGTAATCATTTATTCCTAGATGTCTTATTCCAAAGGTAGCTGTTGATCCTGCTGGTAATTCGTGAATCTGGTTATCATCTTCATAAGAATGGACAAGTATATCTAGAGTAGGCTCCGAAGCTATTCTTCCACTCTTCCTTCCTAGCCAGGCCCGTGAACTTTCTGTAAGGATCAATAGAAATGGATGAATTTCAGTACTTGAAATCTGACTTTCTTACTTATGTAATTAGTAATTAAGAGTTTGACTAATACTCAAAAATGCTTTAAAAGTTTATTTCCGACAAAATAAAGGAAGAGCGACAAGTATGAACGAACTCTCGCTTGCATTCTGTAGAACTCTCAAGAAATTATTATGAACTTCAAATAATTGAATGTTAATTCCATAAAGCTTAAAAATTCATTTCTTTTAGTATCTGCCGCAATAGAATATTAAGGGACGCGCCAATTGAGTGCCTAACCTTATTTCGTCAAAGGAAGTACGTTTTTTTGGTTTCTTTCGGATAAAAAGTAGATGAGAAAGTTTGTCTTGTGGAGAAAAATAAGATTGATTATATATTTTTTGATTGTTTTGAAAGAGCGCCACAAAACTTATCACGATAAAATTTCATCAGAGAATATTACAAAATTAAGGTCTGTTATAGTGAGCGTAGAAAAAAGCAATTTAATTATTTCTTATTTCAGGAATTTCAAAAGGAAAATAGTACATTCGAATTAATAATGCGTGCTCAATTATAGATATAAGATATTATTATACTTACCAATAGAATGAAAGAAAACCGATAAACTTATCAACAAATTAATAGTGAGAATCTTCATATTCTTCAAATATAAGAAACTCCCTCATAGAATTTCGTCCATAGTATAACTAATAATTATTCTACAGCATGTTTTCGTATATTTACATTAGTTTTGTCATTCGTCATTCAAAATAATTTCATTGCTTAGCAGATTTAAGGGGTAATGTTTACCGTTTTAAGATATTTGCATTTCATAAATCTGAAGGCCATGTGATACTAATCAAAAAATAAATTTGAGGTTTGATTCCTTCGCAATCCTCCTATCTGCACAAGATGAGATATCGAGATATTTTTTCATCCAAGAAAATTTTCCTTATCTCAAAAAAATGTACTCGACTGAAGGAAACTATAAACTTATGCGAAAATATCATATACACACTCAGTAAGAACACACGTGTCTGCTCAGAACTTGCAAAGTAACAAAACAATATTGTTAATGCTTTTTTCATTCCATTTAATGAAAGCGCACGTGTGCGTGTTTTAATATTATCATGTTTTTGAACATTAAAAATATTGTAGTTGTTCACAAAACTGTCTGTTAAAAAGAAATGTGTCTTGAAGGTATTTCGGGGATGATTTCCATTGAGTTTCCACTTTTTGATCAGGCTGTTACGTTTTTAAAAATCTTCTGTGCAAGTTTTAAATCCATAGATGTGCAAACATATATGTTTAACGTGGAACGAAGATTATTATATTTACACAGCAGATGACAGATTATATTTGAGGGCTTTCTCACTTTTTTTGTCGCTCAGAATTCCAGGATGAATTTGAAATTTATTGCTTTCATATGATTATAACTAATGAATACACAACTACACAGAAAAAAGGTCAAGAACTTTTAATGAGACACATGTATTTCTACGTATTTTAAGTCGCTGAATCCGAATCTGAGGTCAAAATAGCACCAGAATCCTTAACGTAAGGGGACTGAAATGACCATGGCTTCCAAAACTGAAAAAAACTGAGGAAAAGGCACAGTTGTGTCAACAATCAGGATCAATTTTGTTACATTTGTACAAAATACGAAATCCTAAAATATCAGAAGCTTAAAATTCACTATAGAAGCAATCTGGAAAAAACCGCAAAATGAAAGGGATTGTTACTTCTGCATCAACGATGCGAAGAAATGGGGATTCTTCAACAAAAAATCAGTTACTTGTGATACAGTCTCTTCTGTAATAGAACCACAAATGAAAAAAGTGCAGAAATTTTACTAGACGCTGACACCTCTCATTCGAACACTAAAAGAACAATAGCAGTGCAAAAACATGAGAAATGTACAGGCAGTAGTGAAGAATCCGATACTGAATGTGAAAAAACCGGTAAGGAAAACATTACATTTGATACAAAAACGAGACGTTCAGAGACATGGACCCGAAAAGATTTGAATGACTTAACTCGAGAGTTGCGACTGCCTGAATATGGTGCTGAACAACTTGCTGTAGCTTTGAAAAAAAGGAAATTTAGCAAAAGGATCGAAGTCAAATGTTTATCGGAACAGAGAAAAGCATTTTCGGAAATACTTTTATCTTGATCAAGAACTGTCTTTAGTCTGTTTCACTGACGTTAATGGATTTGTGGATGAACTGAAACCACGAGTTCACAAAGATGAAGAGTGTAGGTTATTCATAGACTCTTCTAAACGAAGCCTGAAGGCTGTCTTATTGCACAGCACAAATGTATATGCGTCGATACCAATAGCTCATTCAACAAAACTTTAAGAATTTCACAGTAATATAAAAATCATCTCAGAAGAAAATCAAGTACGAACAAAATAAATGGCAAATTTGTGGAGATTCTAAAGTTCTTTCAATGCTCCTAGGACAGCAATCAGGAAATATGAAGTATCATTGTTTCTTGTGCTCATGGGACAGCCGGAATCGTGGTAGGGGAGACCGGAGCTGGTTGGCCAACTTTTTATGTACGAATTTATTTTGACTTCCCTTTAGAGTTGAATACAATTTGGTTTACACTACATGAAAGTGCATACCCTTGGCTTGTACTGTGAATTTTTCCATGCATTTATATTTATTTTTCAAAAAATGACAGATTTTTCGACTTATACATTTATTCAATAGTTTTCCTTCAATCGAGGGCTGTTGTTTACAAAATAATCATTACGTTAAAAGAAAGTTTCTATCACAGTGAATAATTCAAACTTTTTGCGCGCGTTTTACCGAACTTTTTTCTTTGGTTGGATCCACGGAAGTTTGAATTTTTCGTTTCAATGAAGCTTTGTTTTTCGACGCATTTTGAACTTGTTTTTTGTTCTTCCTTGTTTCATTCTCAGCCTGCAGAGCTGAATTGACTCGCGAGTCTGTCAAATCTGCGCTTTCCCGGGATTGTCGCCCTTCTCTCATTATCGTCCTTGGTCTAGCTTTTGAGAAAGGCCTGATGTCTTCCAAAGAAATGTTTGCGTCTTCACTCTTGTCTTTTTTATGACTCGTCCCGAGTTGGATTTCGTTTTCAGAATTGGGATGGTCAATTTGAACTTTGTTTTCAGGATTTGGGCGATCAATTGAAAATGCAGGCAAAAATTCATCTTCAGTGAGGATGTGCGGGTTCAGGAGCCAAATTCCAGAAACTCGGAAACCCGCCATGATGTTGTGAGGGGTGCAAGCAAGAGGCAAAGCTTGTGCAACGAGTTTCGGTAAATCGTATATCGTCATGGACTTGCCAGGATTTGCGGTGCCTGCCCCGAAAGAAATTGACCAACCAGCCCCGGTCTCCCCTAATTATTACAAAAAAAAAATTTGACCAAAAAGCATGTCGCTGGAAAGAGGATCCAGAAGCGTCATTAATGACCCACCAGTGGAGCCATCAAAAGTCCTCCTTCCACCTCTTCATATTAAGTTGGGTCTTATGAAACAATTCGTGAAAGCACTAAATGAAGAGAGACAATGTTTTCAGTATATGATGTCTCAGTTTCCCCAATTGCCCGATGTTAAATTGAAGGGAGCGATATTTGATGGACCTCAAATTCAACAGCTATCAAAAGATGACGTTTTTGTTACTAAAATGACTTCAATTGAGAAAAGAGCAGGACTCGATTTCAAAAATGTTGTCGGACAAATCCTGGGAAACGTTAAAAGTCCAGAGTGAAAAAAAAAATTTCGAAAATGATCCATAGTTTCAAAAAATTCAAGTAGACAATGAGTTTGAAGCTCCATTTGATGGATTCTCATGTTGAATACTTCTCTGAAAATCACAAGGATTACAGTGCAGAACAGGGTGAAAGGTTCCATCAAGATGTCAAAGTGATGGAACAACGATATTCAGAAAGATGGGATGAAAATATGATAGCGGACTACTGTTGGAAGTTGAGAAGAACTTTACCTCAAGAAAAAAGTTCAAAGAGAAAAATGCTGGTACGATGATCTTTCGAATGCAAAAGAGTGCGTTATAATAAAAAAATAGCTGTACTCTCATACAGCTATGGAAGACCAACACTAATTTGACTTACAGGTATGTATCGGATTCAATGCCTGGGAGTACATCGATTCAATTTAGTCCTGAAAATTGCCGCTCAGGCAATTTCGTTTTGAAGTTATGTTTCAAATTTTTTAGTAATATCACTGATCTGATTCCATTTTCAAATTCAACGGCTTGAAATCCATAAGAAAACCATTTTTTCCCATCACATACTCAAAAATGAGGTTTTAAGAAGTTATGTCAGAAACTAATTGTGGAAGGTGCTATTTTGACCTCAGATTTGGATTCAGCGACTCAAAATACACAGGAATACATGTGTCTCGTTAAAAGTTCTTGAACTTCTTTTTTTCTAGCTGTGATATCAAAATTCTTATCGGATACAATTAAAGTGTGGTGGTATGGAAAAATTATTTTTTTGTCTCCTGACAATCTATACAATAACTTATGAAATTGTTTGTCTTCTTTCACGTTCAAGACGAGTGAAGGAGAATAAACAGAGATTGCGTAATTAAAGACAATCTTAATCTCAATCTGATCTCAATCTTAACATTTTATCTACTCTTAATCTTAGTTGATCTTCCAAACTATTTCTAATATAATAATAATTTTATGAAGCAAATGAAATGTACACGAGATAAAAAATTAGCATGAGATTGAGGAAATGTTGGTATGAATAGGAACGACAAAACATTACAAACGAAAATCAATCAACTTCGTTATTGTTTTTATTGTTATACATTATATATATTACATACATTATACATCATTAAATGGACAAGTACTAAAGCTTTAGTTTAATGGGGTCCGTTTGACCCCATCAGGTCTTAGCTCGTCCCTATCCTCAAAAAACAGCTAAGGATCGATTAGTTAAATGAAACCATCAGAAAAAAGTGTATCTTCATATTTTTGGGGTCGCTGAATCCGAATATAATGTCCACTTAGCCTCAACAAGTCACCGTTCGTCCCTAACTTCACGAAATAACGTAAGAACACTGAAATAATCAGTTTTGGGGTCGAGGCATAAGCCATTACTTAATTTTTTCTGTAGTATCGTGATCTGTTATTCTTAAAAGATCTACAAAGAGGCTTTCTCTCACGTTTTATGCACTATCCAACATGCTTTTCCTCAACGCCCGACAAAAGTTAGCCATGATATTTGTATTCCATCCTTCTTGATATCAACGCGCCATTTCTTTTATATCTTGCTGTAAATGTTCTCATTTTCCTCACTATAGTCTCCTAAATTCATTGGGAAATTATCAAGATGGGAAAAGAGGAAGTGAAGCTTCAGAATCATGAAACACCCCATTTTACCAAAGTTTCTTATCATGTCAACTACTATTTTTTTTCATTCCCAACCTAGAACCCAAGACATTTTCTACAACTTGCTTGAAACGAATCCATACTGCCTTCTGTCTTGGGTTCATCGACGTGATAAAATTTTCATCATTCAGCATTTTCCGAATTTGTGGTCCATCGAAAATGCCTCCTTTCAATTTTGCATACGATAAGCAGCTCGAAACAACTTCCTTCTCCCTTGAGGGCTTTTACAAACTGTTTTATTAGACCAAAATTTATGTAGAGAGGGGGAAGTGATACTTTTTTGGGCATATCAAAGAATTAGCGATGGTCTTATTAGAACCTGGTTAAAATGATGTTCTCTTCAGCCATGTTTTCTGTTTATAGTGATTGTCTCGATCCCGATTACGCCATAAGCACAAAAAGTAATATTTAAAATTCAAATTTTTTCAAAATGTACAGTTGTGTTTGGAACGTGCTCATATTTAAATTAAGTAAGCATTTAACGAAGGTTATTTTCAAACACGTATCCTATAAAAAATCTTTTATTTATCATAGTATAAAAGTTAAACACAAAAAATGAGATTCCTGACTATAATTATTTATTGCATAAGTTGGAAAAACATAATGATGGACTTGAACGAATTAAATTAATTTATTCAGGCATTTTGTGTTCATCTTTTGTTAAATAATAAAATAAGCATACAAACAACGTTCAATACTGAATATAAAAATAGTATATAACAAATAACCAAATGCGGATATATACTTCAAAGTTAGAAGCTCCACGCGATTGACATAGGATAAGATAAGTTTAAAAAAGTCTAAATATTTAATTCGTTTGTAATATTATTTATCATTGGAAGTTTTAAATTTAAAGTTGTTTAACTAATGAAGTTCTTAAATCAGAATTGTGCACCTTTGGAATATTTAAATTTGAAGTTATTTGACGGTTTGCTTTACAGACCCTGGGAAACCTGAAGAAGTCACGGAATTTTAAAAATGCGTCTGTGATTTTGTCAGAGACTCTTTTGAAGTATTAATTATTATTTTAGTACCTTTGAGTCTGACGAGTTTTATATTGCCCTAAAGTGAAGATAGTTCAATTCTTAATTTAAATGTTTCGAAGCCATGCATTTTAAATTGTATAATATGAAAGGCTTGTAACATAGCATTGTACTGTTATTGTAAAATAATATTGTACAATACAAAAATTTCAAATTATTCAATTCGAAGTAATTTTGAGTTTGAAATTAGTGAATTCCTAAGTTATAGAATCCATTAATTTTAAGTTTTAAATTTCTGTGATTGAAATATTCTAAGTTTGTATGCCTGAGAAGAAATTTGTTAAATTTCAATAATCTCTTTAATTTTGACGAGGCCCTCTTTCGAATGTTTTTATCTCAATTATTATTGAATATTCAAGATTTTGAACTTCAAATTGTTTACTTCTTAAAACATCGAATTTGAAATCATTATGCGGGTGTCGTCCCTATCTTTATTATGTGATGCAATTTCGCGACGAGGACTCCCTCCCCATTATCTAACGCACTTTCTGGAGTTTCAAATATAAAATTTCTTCAGAAACGGACCTAAAAGTGGGAAAGACATGAAATTTTTTAATCCTTTCCGAATATTTGAATTTGAAATCATGATATTTGGAAGTTTTTAAATCTAGAATTATTATTAAATTAAAAAATTAGTTCTGTTCATATTTCTTATTCTATTCATATTTATATGTTTCTTCCTGAATCAAAGATCCTCAAATAGTGGTACAACCGCGACCTCAAAAGTACCGGCTACTTCTTATCCCACCCATTTTGTTTCTGGAGGCTTTAAACAACCTCAACTTGTTAATATACTCATATATCATTGTTATTCAATAAATTAAAAAGACGTCTGCTTTATTTATTTATTTTTTTTTAAAATTTTGTTACCGACTTTATCGTTATTTTTGGAATTGAAGGACAGAAAGAAGACCACCTAGAAAAGATCAACCAACTTCTGAAGGTAAAATTATATAAAATATCTCGAAATATTGAGAGTGGTTATTTATAAAGGTTTCTTAATGAGTATAATTTATAATTATCATTTCTTGTTTATTTTTAGTCGCAAATAGAGACCTTGACATGTTTATAGAACAAAATTCTACACCAAGCGGACAAGGGGTAGAAAATATGGTAAAATTTATTCTATACACATCATGTTACTTTTATTAAAATATATTAATAGTTTTAATGTGGAATCGCGTAACTTTTCATTGATTATATATGTCTAGCCCAAAATGAATTTACGTATTTCAACCAAGCAATACGTAGTTTTCCACTATCAAATTGGTGAATATTTCAACTAATCGAATGAGTAATTTTCTATTGATCTTCAGTGGTTCACTTTTCTCTTATTGAATTAGTAAAACCTAACTATTAATAAGCGAAATTTCACTCATGTGACATTGTTTGGTTTGTAAAAAATACAGAGAAATGATATAATATTGAATCTATGATTTGAAAAATATGAGAATTTAAAAACGAGTTCTGCTATCACATAATTCAAATTAGGTGGTCCCAAGGCGAAAGTTTCATAACCCTGTTCCAGAATAAATATTTAACTTAATATTCTTATCATCGCATTCAGAAGAAATGTGAATATAGAGCAGTAGATGTAAATTCACGTTCACACAAATTTTCGGGTATATAAGAGTCCCCCTATCTCAAAACACATCATTATAGTATCACGTGAATCGATTAAACATAACCAGAGAGTAACGCAATAGGTGAGTGAAACCAAATCTTCAAAATTTTTCCCTATAATCAAAATTTTTTTGCTTATAGTTCATGAGGTTCATTGTCTATCCTTGAACTTGCTTTCACTTTCAAGTATTAAAATTATTAAATATGGGTGATTAAATGGAAAAACATTATAGGTTACTGACAAAAAGTTGTGGAATTTTTACTATAACTTCTTTCAAAAATATAGCTCTTCACAACCAACTTGAAGAGTAGATCTAAAATAAATTTTGTAATTTCTTGTAATTTATAAGATTAACTTCAATAGTTTTTAAGTAAATAAAGGCATTTTGGAAAGGTCTTTGCCAAAATGTTGTCAAATTTAGACTATGGCTTCTTTTTGAAAAAGACCTTTAAAAGACCGACTCAATTTTTTTTGCTCCATAATTTCACACCCAAAATTCACGGAGAAAAGAAACCAGTCCGGTGCAATGTGAGTCACAGTCGCGGCGACTGTGAGAAGAAAAAATAAATTTTTCACAGTGATCTCTCCTGTTTTCACATGAGCCACAACTGTGATTCACAGTGCGCTGAACTGTAAATCACAGTCGGCTGTTTCACAGTGCTCGGAACTGTAATCACAGTACCGGGCACTGTGAATTTACAGTTCTAAGGCACGCTTTAAACGTTGTGACTATCACGTCGCCATTTCTTTAATGCACAACATTATGTATCAGATTACTGTTTGTACCTTGTTTGAATAAATTTTTGTTAAAATTTTTTATTGCAAAAGTATTATACAGCTGTATTCATGCATAAATTTTTTTAAATATACAAAACGCACTTATTATACACTTTCAAACTATACAAGAAATATCCTAATGCTTAAAAAAATTTTAATTAGTACCGGCCCTAAAAGTAACCTTGTTTTTGCCATTACACGGTTAAATTTTTTTTCTGAATCCAACGCTCTGGTATATACAATATTCCATTTTGACATCGCGTTATCTGTGAAATTGATGAAAGCTCTAAATCTTTGAAATACAAACATTTCCAACATCCAGAGTCAATTTGAAATCCATCTTCAATAACATAGTCTTGAAAATGTTCGTTGTAATATACATATTCCGTTACTTCTTTTACAACTATAAGCAATTTTTCAAAAATATCGTTTAGAAGATCATGGATAAGGAAAAATCGATTTTTTTCTTGACGTGGCTGCATTAATACAAAATTTTCTTATATAATACAACTCTTGAATTTTATACTATCTATCGAAGACACTGTATCAGTCGCTTTTGCAGGTAATAATGATTCGTACAAATAAAATTCTGGGAGATCACGAGCAAGAAAAAACTCTGATTTTCTCTTTTCGTACACATTTATGTTGTATTCGTCTCTACGATATAAACGGTGGCAGAAACGCAACTGATTTTTGA
>JAUMHM010004547.1:0-18142 GCA_032362435.1 Melikaiella ostensackeni | reverse complement strand
TATGTTACGTCGTCTCCTCCTCTGAGTCAAATGTAGAACGCATAAAGCAATGTATCAATGTATAATGTAGAAATCTGAATACCATATATGTGATTTGAAGTTATTTAATGATGTTAGGGTAGATGCGAACATGAACCTCTACGTCGAGGGTACACAATTAAGCACTGGTACAGCAAAGCCGCGAGGTGATTCGCACAGTGGTCGGTTGTAAGAACGAGCGAATACATTAGATTTTTTCGATCTGCTTGCTGTTTTCATGATAAGATGAGATCAATGCTCTCACGATAAGTTGCCGAAGTGGATGCATGTCTCGTGCTGTAGTCGGTGTAGGTAGACGTATCGATGCCACTTCTTTTCAAGGTTTACTTCAACCAACGGCATTGTGGTGCTTCTTAAAGGTTGAAAGAATGACCCTTACCTCTTGAGGTCTTAAGGCGCTAGTCTTATGTAAATGATCTTGAATAAGTTTCGCGACACAAAGCTTCAAGTTATCGTTAAAAAATGGCAAGTTTAACTGTTGTTGTTCTTCCCCTATCGCTGAGATTTTTATCCTAGCCGGTATAAATATTTTCATCGAATCTTCGGTGATTTTTTAAATTCAAATTTCGATCCTAGCAAGGATTTGTATTCGTTGGGCGGTTGCCAACTCAAGAAATTTCGGAAATTGTAGCATTTGGCACTTCGCGATGGTCGGATATTTTTCTTAGAGCTCTTTCCTCTCTTCCTTGAAAGCCCTGATTTTTTAATCTTTGTCCACACCACGGGTAAGGACGTGTGGATCTCAGGACCATTAGTCTGCGGTCCAGCTAGGAGATTCAGTGTTTCAGGCGGCTGGGCGGTGCCGCCATCTTTTTCATCCACATTCTTAGGTGGCGGGCTTTGCATCCGGTTACGTTCACACTCCTCAGATGTTAGACTATGTCAGGCCTCGCCAACGAGGGGAAATCGGAACATTTTCTCTCACGGAACAGATGTGACGTTTTCATCACTGCGACCCCTCACTCAGATGTCGGAGTGAGGCAGTACATTTCCTTCCTGAGTGAGGAGTCATAGTGGTTGAAACGTCACATCTGTTCCGTGAGGAAAAATGTAGGAAACTGTAGAGATGAGATGACTGTATTCTCGTTCTCTGGAACTAGAAGAGGAGATATCTCTTCTAAAAATTGTTCTATGCGAAGTATAGGATGATGAGGGCGGTGCGTCATAAGACGAGGACGTTGAATAGCGGCGTGGGCCCTCTCTTGAAGGAGAATCCACAGATCGAACCTAACACTCGCTCCGCGCAGAAAATCGCTGCCGCGCGTAGAGCTGTTTTAGCATGGCGTTGGAATTTCATATGCTGTTTGTTGCAAGAGTAAGAATGACGAAAAAACAAATGAAAAATATGACAAATGTTTGAAAATCCGACTTCCGCATGTCGGGTTGGGTTTTGGGTTCGCAAGGCTCTACCGAAAGCTCTACCCGACTCGAAAACCCGAACCTACCCGGAAGATCGTTTCAAAAATTTATGGTAACTAATCCAATAATTTATATAATCCTGCCATAAATTACCTTAATTATTCGGGAAATTTTGATTCAGACTTACAAGTCACGCTTCTGACTTTTCAGGCCGACTATACCATATCTTGCAGATAAGGTCAGATCCACAATATTATTATTTTCATTATGTTACATCAACGACAACTTTAGTGATAATTAATTTTTTTCTTGCAAGGTTGTTACACAAATTGGACTGCAGTTTCAGTTTATTTTTTACGAACAAGTAGTTAAGTAGTATGCCGTCTAGCAACAACAATTTTGTTGATTCAACCAAACACTTTTTCCAATTTCATTGTGTGGTGTGACCATGAAATGTTAAAAATCTCGCATTGAATTTTCATTTATGTAAAGTTATAGCTAGCGTTGTATGCAAAACTTTTGATCTTCAGAGTCTTTGTGTTCGATTTCTGTTATATTTCAAGCATATTTATTTTAATTGAAAATTTCTGTATTTTATATATTATATATCTTATATACTGCGAGCAACCGGCGTTATTACATTTGATCTAGAGGACGAGACGACGTAGCATAATTTTAATACTGCAAATATAAATATTATAATTAGATTATTTTTAATGAAAAAGAAAATCTTATTTCTTTTTTCCTTGAAAACTTGAGCTTTGTGTTGTAGTAAATTATAGACATTTTGAGTACGGGATAAATAAAAAATGCCAGTGCTGTCAGTCTATTCACATTAAAGCAGGGTATCTAGCGCCCTGGAACTCCTTGAAACCTGGAGAAGTCCTTGATTTTCTTCCCCTAATAAAACCTGAAAAAGTCCTTGAATGCAAGCCATTGTCCTGGAATTTTGATTCCCTTCAAGAAAAAATAGGTTTCTAAACTTGTTCTCTGCCTAACCGTCACGTGTCAGGAATTTCCAAATCAAAAAGTTCTTCAAAAATCGCAAAAATTTATTTTTCTTCGTAATTTTCATAATGTGACTAATTTTCAACAATTCGATAAAATTCAAATATTTTCAGTTGCTTGACAACAATTTTTGAGAATGCTCTACATTTTTCAATTTTGATCGGATGATAATTGGAGAATACTCAAAATTTATTATAACTACAATTTAAAACCATAAAATTAAAATGTTTCAGTTTGACAATCATTTAACTTTTATTTTACAGTAAAGTATTGTGAAATTTTGAGCAGTGACGTTTCTGCAATCTTTAAAATGAAGTTATTCATATTTGAAGAACTTACAGTAACAATTGATAACTCAGAAACTGGTCAATTTTGATGGTAATATTTGAAAAATTTGTCTAATTAGGAGAGTTTTAATTTTACATTAATCGATTTGAAATGTTTTCTTATTTTCTACCTCAAAGTTGTCTATAACGTAAGTATTTTAACAACTATATGAAAATATTGTGATTAATTTTGTCTACCTGCATGTCTTCACACGAATGAAAACTTTTGAGGAAATTAAAAAAATTTCAAGAGATTTCTACAGGGTTTTAGGAAATAAATTTAATTCATTTCATTTTTAACGGATTTGCAATTATTTCTACACATTTTTAACTGCTTCAAAGATTTTAGATAAATTGAAAAGGGGTAAAAAATTTTCAAGGGACATCTACGGATTTTAACAGATTTCAAAAATTTTAATGGATTTCAATGAAATTCCAAGTGGTTTTAGAGCTATTAGGGGAATTTACAGATCTTTGCTGTTGAAAACTCAAGATAAAAGCGAATAGTGTTTTGAAAATGTTAAATGTAGATATTTTTACATGAGCATTCAATGAAGAAACATTCCAATATATAAAAATTTTTTTGAAAAAAGTCGATTTTTTCGAATATGGGTCGCCATTGACAAATAATGATTTGGCAAATTAATAGTCCTCCAATGTCCAAAGTAATGTCCAATTTGGACATTATATTTTCGTTATCGCATTGCGAAAACGCGAAAGAAGAAAATACTAATCAATAGTTAGAAAAATGTCATATGAAATTGAAAACCAAAAAGATAACCCAATTATCTCACCGTTTGTGCTCTGAAAACGACATTCCATTTATGCGCCATTTATCAATAAATTTATCAATTGAATTATACGTATTTTCATATAATTACTGAAAAAAAGCACCTGGAAATTTATTTTTTTTGTCCTGGAAAACCTGAGGAAGTCCTGGAATTCTTTTGTTAAGAAACGCTAGATACCCTGATTTAAGCAGTGAAGGATTATATTTCATGAGTTTCTATGTCATACGCTTGTAAGATGATTACGGTTTTTTTTAATACGGGTCAAGAATATTTTTAAGATTTTTTAGAATTGTTCTCATGCGATGCATTCGAGGCTAGTTTGAATCGGATTTTTTGATGAAAACTCAGCTTTGTCGGTTCAAAAAAAAAATTTATTCGAACCGAATACGCACAAGTCTAGTGTATTACGTCACGGAATTAAATTAAAAAATGAGCCTGCAAAACTGTTACTTCAACTTTTTGCATTTAGCTATCACTAATAAACGTGTTTGAAACAATTTTCTCGGATTATTGCTTTAAATTTTTATTTATTTTTCTTTTAATTTGGTTCTGAAAAAGGAAAAATTCAGGATACTGTGCAAAATAAAATGAACTCTTAATTAAGTCTATATATTCATAAATTGTGCAGATTTTGTAAGAATTCAATCAGACTAATTCAATAAAATAGAATAGTTCGTAAATTGATTCAGTGCGCGTTATTTATTAAACAACGTTGCCTACATATAGAATGAGATGAATCTTCAACCAAAGTTACAACCTTGGAAATCACACCTGACGTTTTAGATTAGATTTGTTTTTTTAGTTGACGTTGCTTGAGGCTCACCGTGTTTGATAATTGTGATGAATTATGAGCTGCAAATTACAAGACTACAGATTACAATGATTCTGATACGCTTGTTCTTCCTTTTTTTGGTGATTTTTCTTTGAGATCAAATCTTAAAAAATCGAAATTACGCACAAATCTCATTATTTCCTTTAAAAGTATTAATACCATGGAGTAATAGTAAGGAGACCAAACGACGATGCGCGCGAACGAAAAATGAACCTCGAATTTTCGGACACAGTTTGGGGGAGGACGCACGTTAAATTGTTAGAAATCGCCTCGGTTTGAGTGAAACATCTGCGAGAGAAGGGAGAGAGAAATTGTTGATTTGTGGCACGTTTGCTTCAAACATACATTGTGTGAGTTTCTCAAGGTAAAATAATAATTACACGTGGAAGGAGCTAATCATTACTAAATACATTATCTGATGCGGAATAAAAGTTATGATGTCACAAAGCTCCACAAATAGGCCCTTTGCGATCTGTGCTCGGGAGGGGGAAAATACAAATATCTCATAATAGTATATATACATGAAACATCAGAATATCCATTAGTCACATTCTTCTCAAAATTCTGTGTTGATAAGTTTTTCCTGTATCTTGAAAAAATGAGGATCAGTTATACTGTGGTCTTCACCTTGGTCGTGATTTGCAATTCGATTGGTAAGTACAGGGCCGCATTCAATTAGGGGGCGGGAGGGGCCGCGGCCCAGGGGGCCCCACATCTGGAGGGCCCCCACAAGACAACCGCATTGAATCTCATTGAATGGTAAAATTTATTTGTAACCGCGAAAGGGCTCCCACACATCAGCCGGCCCTGGGTAAATATATAATAAATTAATATAACCTTTTTGCTGCTCAAGTATAATAATTAGACTGAATTTTAGGACTTCCTTTTCACATAAATTTATTAAATTACTTTATTTTTAATTCGAAATTTGATTTTAAAATATCATAAGTATAGAAAAATTTCACATATACGTGCATCATGAATACGAGAAAAACTTCATTTCTGTCGAAAGTAACACAAGTAGAAGTTTTTCCAACTTGTCCGAGCTTCTAAGCGTGGCTCTGCCATGGGAGCCTTACATGGCCCTCGCGATTTTTGAAACCAGGAAAACCCGTGGCCCATGGCAAAATATCCAGGGCAGTTTATTTGTCATGCTCTAGAAGCTTTATCAAGAAACTACTATAGCTTAGGATATTGTCTTGAATATCTTGTGTTCAGAAGTAGGAAGCTGATCACGAAAGTCCTACTCGGTAGCTCCCGGGCGTTTCACCAGGACAGCAACGATATAATCTTCGAGAAATTTTGGATAATTTCAAAACTATATGAGTAATATGTGACCACTTTATTCGCGACAGGACGAACTTAGTGCACCAGATGTTGCACAAAGTCGTTACAATTAAATTCTACAGGAAGTCTTCTGAAAATTGATATCCAGGATCACCAAAATTAACTCCAAATTTCGTCTAGATGGTTCCCGTATATGAGGTGTCGCACCAGGTGTTTGAAATAGAATTCTTCAGGAAGTCTTCTGGAAATTGATTTCCAGGATCACCAAAATTACCCTCAAATTTAGTGTAGATGGTTCCCGTGTATAAGGTGTCGCATCAGGTGTTTAAAATAAAATTCTACAGGAAGTCTCCTGAAAATCGATATTCTGGATCAGCAAAATTATCTCCAAAGTTAGTCTAGATGGTTCCCTTGTATTAGGTGCCGCACCAGGTGTTTGAAATAAAATTCTACAGAAAGTCTCCTTAAAATTTATATCCAGGATCACCAAAATTAACACCAAATTTAGCATACATGGTTCCCGTGTATTAGATGTCGCATCAGGTGCTTAAAATGAAATTCTACAGAAAGTGTCCTGAAAAATGATATTCGCGGTCACCAAAATTACCTTCAAATTTAATCTAGATGGTTCCCGTGTTTTAGGTGTCGCACCAGGTATTTAAAATAGAATTCTTCAGGAAGTCTTCTGAAAATTGATATCCAGGATCACCAAAATTAACTCTAGATTTAGTGTACATGGTTTCCGTGTATTAGACGTCGCACCAGCTGTCCAAAATAAATTTTTACGGGAAGTCTCCTCAAAAATGATATTCACGGTCACCAAAATAAACTCTAAATTCAGTCTAGATGATTCCCTTATATCAAGTGTCGGACCAGGTGTTTGGAATAAAATTCTACAGGAAGTCTCCTGAAAATCGATATTCAGGATCAGCAAAATTATCTCCAAAGTTAGTCTAGATGGTTTCCGTATATAAGGTGTCGCACCAGGTGTTTGAAATAGAATTATTCAGGAAGTCTTCTGGAAATTGATCTCCAGGATCACCAAAATTACCCTAAAATTTAGTGTAGATGGTTCGCGTTCATTAGGTGTCGCACTAGGTGTTCAAAATGAAATTCTACAGGAAGTCTTCTGAAAATTGGTATCCAGGATCACCAGAATTAACTCCGGATTTAGTGTACATGGTTTCCGTGTATTAGATGTCGCAGCAGCTGTCCAAAATAAAATTTTACGGGAAGTCTCCTTAAAAATGATATTCACGGTCACCAAAATAAACTCTAAATTCAGTCTAGATGATTCTCTTATATTAATAGAAGCCTATATAAGCGTTGTATTTATAGTTTTCTCGGCAGTCAGTCTCGAGTTTTGAATCAAGATACAACGCATAAAGTGCTCCGCCAACTCAGCATAAAATGTAGGGTCCTATTTCTTAGAAAACTACGATTTAGGATTATGTGGACTTGGATCCCAATGGAGCAGCCCTATCTCACTGGAGGAGAAGGTATTGGTGGTGTATCTGCTTTGTTCTGAGGTGTCTTGGACATAACAGGTTGAGGAGGCGGTGGAACTGTTGTTGACTGTATGAAGGTTATCTTTCAGCTAATCCAGAAGCCATATAAGCGCTGTATTTGGAACATTCGCAACAGTTAAGGTTAACGTGAGATTTAAGACGCAACCTATCAAACTTCCAGTCGCGAATATAGACACCCTCTTTGAGCCTGAACATAAAAGGGTGAATCGTCATGGTAATCTACTACTAGAAAGCATTCGTGCAAGTTTTTGTGGATCATCCAATTTTGGTAGAAAAAACGTGCTGCTTTCTTTAATTATACATCAGAATGGCCTCAGATTTGAAAATATTCATCTCTATTCAATGTCACAGCCTTCTTTTGCATGGGCAAATACGTCAGTCTTGACTGTTTCTACTTATGCCAGACATATGCTCGCATTCCTGAACACCTAGTTCAATATAATGTTAATTTATTAGTTCTTTTTCGGCAAGATGAGGAAAATCACAGTCATATGTATGACGATCATGTAAGTACTGATATGACATAAACGCAATTCCGAAAGTTATGCTCGACATATTGGAATGCGTACAAATATGGATTTTTAGTCATCGATTAAGATAGTTATTCAAATGAAGGTAGATATAAAAAAGGATCTGACTGTTTCGTTATTATATGAATAAGATCGCTTGATTGCAAATTAAGTTAGTTGTCTGAGACATTGAGGGACAAATATGATTCATAGAGAGCAAGGCGTACTTCGTCAACTATCAAAAGCTAGTGATGCTATTTGACAGAAACAACGCATGCTGAATTTTGGCAAAGAAGCTACAAAAAATATTTTTTGTGTAACCTTTAAACCTATAGTAACACCATTGCAAAAATTAAGCAATATGTCTGAAACATTCACTAAACAATTGGAAAAGAAAAAAAAGAATTGAAGTAAGAAGGTGAAGATTATAATATTCCTCTCATGACTGCAGCTGATGATCTAGAACATGACACAACTATTGTTGAAGATAATGATGAACATATTGAAAATTATGATGAGTTGACAAATAAATTTCTAGTTCTTTTAAATAAAGAAAAAAAAACAATATTTGAATATGGTTTGCGGTATACGAAAAGTACAGAAATGAATGACAATAATATTATCTCGAAAATTCTTCAAGAATCAGTAAATGAGAAATTAAAGAATTTACAGATTGATATACAACAACCGTTATCACTATGCAAAGCTGAACTCATTGCTCAACTACAAAGTAAAAAATAATGTTCAAAATTATACTGAAATCAATATCATTTTCATATGCAACAAAAATGATACTAAAATCAAGATCATTTCGATCGTTCGGAATGAATCATCGATTTTTGAGATCATAATGATCTGATTGAGCGTCATGTATCAATTCAAGCCAAGATGGTCGACGTTCTTGAAGTACTTCTGCTCATATGAGAGCATTCAAGTTATGACATCCGCGCTAAAAACTGGCGGCTATTTAGTTTAGTCTGACTGATGACCCTGAAAGCAGAACAAAATAACCCGAATGGACCAATCATTATGATCTCGAGAGTCAAGTGATCGCTGGAGCAAAATGCTCTGCAGAAAAAATGATCATTTTCTTTTACTGTGTAGATGCTAGATTGACCGCACTAGAATATGGACGCGAAGAAACAGACAGTAGTCACAGAGCTACATAAGCCTGCAAAGAAAAAATTATCCACGTCACTCTGTGATAATGCGAGATATAGATAAAACATGGCAGGCTGACTTGGTTGAAATGTTACAATATTCTTGAGAGATTCTCAAGTAGACGTGATGTTATTGAAGCTATAAAATCCATACTTGTACAGGAAAGAGTTACAAAAAACTTGTACACTGATCAAGGTGAAGAGTTTTACAACTCAGAATTTGAAACTTTAACGCCAAAGTGAAACATCAAACTGTTCTCAACTTACAGTAATTTAAAAGCGTCCTTCATTGGACGATTTAATCGCACACTCAAGAATAAGATGTGGCTAGAATTCAGCTTTCAAGGTAAATACAGATGGTTAGATATCTTACCTACTTTCATATCCGAATATGACAACACCAAACATCGAATAATTGGTATGAAACCAAAAGATGTGACCTCTGATGATAAAGAAGAATGGACGCAGTGCTTCCAGAAGCGAAGAAAAATAACTTCAAAACGCAGAAAATTTAAAGTTGGATGTAAGGTTTTATGAAATAAAAACACATGAAATGGATACCAATTTTTTTCATTTATTTATTTTGAAATCGTTACCAATCTCGACAATATTTTTTGACTTACAAACTATTTACAATATATACTTTGATTTATAAAGTAATTATTTACATCATCATCCTTAACCCTATATCTTACTCCTCAATCCAACAAATTTAGTTATGATTTGTCCACTGCTCTTATTTTTCATGAGGCCTAGAACTTTTTTGTTGACTTGGGGCATACTGTAAACGTTATCTACAGGATAATGAAATGTGTCAAATTTGTGGATATCTCCTTTTATGTCCATGTAAATATCAGAGCATGAGACTTCATAAATCAAGCTATCAGTGTTTGTGTATAGAAGTCTACACTTATTACCATATTTTTCAAGCATGTAGTCTTAATGAAAGTCACAGAACAACTTTTTTGAAATTTCCATCACCATAAGCCCGACAAATATTGGTTTGTTCATCGGAACTTCGGTTTTCCTGAATTCAACAGCCAAAAGATCTTTATCAAAGATTGCTTGGCTATGGAAATTTAGGTCCAGATATGAGGGTTTCGATTTTTTGCGCTTCTGCTCTCTTTACTGTGTTGAAATCTATGTATTTGTACTAACCATGGATATTCATCAAATTTAAGAACGCGATGGATCTCGACAAGCTGAATATCGTTTGCCAAAGCTTGTTTGAGTGCACGGTAATGGAAAATGTGCCTTCGTTTCAGTAGGATTTTCTTGGGATTTTCTTGTCGTGCTAGCCTAGGCAGCGAATTTTCATTACCAATCGAGGGTAGTTATCTCAAGTCGATAACTTAGTTAGGATTCGAACCTTGCTTGGTCTGTAAGTGATGCAGTAACCCTATTGCTACACTACTTATACCCAATTGAAATCTGATTGAATGACTAGAATTTCACTGGTAATTAGTGGAATCAAACTATTTTAGATTTAAAAAAGGGGTCAAAATCGAATAATTTCAAACTAATGATCATACAATTTGGAATTAAAAGCTTTCAAAATTAAATAGTTCAGAATACGAAATCTTTGAAAGTAGATAATTTTCAAACACTGAACATTAAAAAATGTAAATTTTTTAAGAGGACTTCACTGAACTGAACAATACTGTGGGCCGAAAATAAAGAATTCTGGAATTTAAAATTGATTCAGCATACAAGAGTAGCGTATTGGGATTCTAAAAAAGTATATTCAATTTGGAATGGATAAATATGCAACTTAGTTGCCCACGCTTGAATTTTTTTTTAAATTTCTTGTGTGCAGAGTTGTTGATTATTTTCCAGTTCCTGAGCAACTGTAGGCTCTTCAACATAGAAATACTCAAATCACCGCTTTTTTCCCATAATTCACATGATACTTTTTGCAACAACCGCATGAAAGATGGGAGTTCTTAAATGCTTTTAAATAATGATAATTATTTTTAGGATTCCAATAAGCTACATTGTCGCATTGTATAGATTTCGAATTTCAGAACTTTTTTTATTTTCGGCCCATCCTATCGAATGATATTTTACTGTCCAGGCTTGCACTGTTAAAACCTAAAATTAATAGCGGAGTTGACGTAATTTTAATAAGACCCTATCAAAGTCTCACCACAGTTGACACGATTGAATTAAATTTTACATTGTAGAAAAAGAGTTTTTCTCAATTTTATAATGCATGTCGTACACGAATTATACTCCAGTATCAACATTTTGAAGGAATTATCGCAATAGGCTGATACTGACCTACAGGTAGATTAATTAAATATAATGACCGAATTACGCTTTTATTATTTTAAATACATTCTTTACATTAAAAATTCATAAATTGTTTGTCTTTTCACAGAAATATCATCAGGTACGCCGCCCAAAGAGACAAGGGACTTTCTGTCACGTCTGGGGATGAATAACGAACACGCGAATCATCAAGGTAGCCCTACAGTTTTTAACAAAACCATCCCCTCAATAATAATGCACTTTTAATATTAATGGCTTTATTATTTTTATAAATCAAGTTAAGGATTGCGTATCTTGACTCAGGAGAAAGTGTTCTTTATTTAAAAAAGTCGATTTGTTGACCGCATTTGGTTGATTTCAGAAAACGTTTTGGTTAAATAAACAAAAGTTTTGTTCAGTTGACCGAATTTATTTGCTTCAAATAATACAAATTTTTGGTTGAATGGGTTTGTTGATCTCAAAAAGCACTTTGTTGACTGAATACAATTTTTTCGTTGAATCTACCAAATACTTTTAGAGAGCATTTTTCTACAATCAAGAAAAAACATTTGGTTGAATCATCTGAAATATTTTGTTGAAAGCGTTTCAAAAACGACGGACGCATGCGCACTTGATGCAAATGCATTTTCAGTTTCAAGATGACAGTGTACGTGAGAGATTTCGGCGCGTCGCGAACAAACATAAAAAAGTAATCCGTCTGCATTTCGGTGATCCTTTTTCAAAATAAGTGATGCGGAAACAGATTCTGGTAAGGACTTGAGAAGTGTACGTGAATCTCAAATTATTTCCAAGAATGGTCAAAAGGTTATAAATCGAAAGGGTTTTCTGTAAGAGAGACGCTCTTCGTACATTTATTCTCTTACGTCTTGTCTGGTAAATAAAATCCATATTAGAGTTATAATTTTATGAATAATCGAGCTGAGAATATTTAATTGCGTGATTAACTCAAACATATGCAAGATTGTTTGAATCTGCGTGATTACCTAAGATTGCGTGTTTAGGTTTCTTATAAATGAAAAAACGATTTTTTGAATGAAATAGACAAAGGATCACGCATCAGTAAATTGCAAATGGCTTGCCGTGGAATTGTCCTTGTGATATTAAGTAGTTATACAGGACGTCCCACCACCTGTGTGCCCGCCGGAAATGGCGGATAGAAATTGAATTCGCTGCGAGAAGTGTGTGTGGCACCTTGGCTGGTACTGCGGTTTCATCACTCAGAAACATTTGCATTTTTTCCACCATCACTATTCAAAATCGACTTTTATTAATTTTTACACTCAGAAAGTCTTAAGTAAACAGGAAAACTCCAAAAATTGTTTGCACTTTTTTGGCATCAGTTGTTCCTATTCGGTAAGGAACAAGTTTAAATGTACTCGTTAAGTAGTTTTTATCTATTTGAACAATTTGAAGGAATTTTTCTTGATCGATCACTGGTGTTAATAATGAATAAAATTCACAATTATTTTGCGATGTTTCGTCAGCCTGGTTTGCTGACCTCTTGAGGCTAGAAATTTTATTGAAACCACCAAGATATAAAACAAGTGCAGCATTTTTTTCTTTGTGGAATTGATCTGAAAAATTGAGAACAAATTACCTTCTAAGTATAAATTGAAAAATTTACATTTCCAATGAAATGAGATGAAGTTGGTAAAGTTCAACTAGTCAGAAAATGAAATTGACGTTAATACGTCGTCTGTGAGGTGAGGACGATAACATTTGTTGAGAAAGTGGGAAGTTTTATCAAAGAATTTTTTCAAAAATGGTAAAGTGACTTTTGGTTGACGGACCAATAATTGTCTTCGCGCAAAAATACAATGTTCTTTCGCACTTGAGTTGGATAATTTGAGAAATAGTTAATCGTTCTGCCTGATGAATAAATTGAATATAAATAAATTAAACAATTATCGTTTATTCAAAAATTTGCGCTTCTCCTATAATTCATGACAAGGTACTATTTTCCGCGATTAATGATACTGATAATCAATGTCAACAATAATATTTTTCCTATAAGACCTTCTGCAATTTATTAAACAATTAAAAGAATAATATTCAACAATCCCCGAAAACTAACCCTGTCTCTTTTAACAAAACTACTCGGAAGTCTCTCCAACTGAAACAGCCATACAATTTTTAAATTGAAAATAATCACACAGGTCACCTCAAAAAAATTCCAGGTTTTATTCTCAATCAAATCAGAATATTCCTCAAGGGTTCTTTTTAGGGGCTATTGAATATCATGGTGGAGTTTCTGGAGAAATCCTGGGTGATCACTTTTGCTGTAAAAATTGTATGGCAGTTTACTTGAAGAATCTTTGGAATTGTTTCGTTAAAAAGACGAGGGGTTGTTTTAGAGGGCTGTGGAATATTAGTGTGAGGTTGAGAATATGACTTCGATTTTTATGAAGGTGAACTTTGTGATTATTTTCGATTTGAAAATTTTATGGCTGTTTTACATGGTTGGACTTTGGAATGGTTTCGTTCAAAGGAATAGGGGCGGATTTTAGAGGTTGTGGACTCTTGTTGTTCGATTAAGAACATAACCTGGACATTTCTAAAGGTATTCTGAGTGATTTTTTTTTATTTGTTGATTGTATTGCTGTTTTACTTGGAGACATTTTGGAATTTATTTATTTGGCTTAGAAACAATTCTTGGATTCCTTTGTCGCAATTTTCAAACTCTGGACCATCGCTAGTGATATTGTCCTCTTGAGTTGAAAAACATAATATTCTAAATCTAACCCCCCACCGCTAAAAACAAAAACCAACGAAACAAATTTAACAGTGACCTTCCCAATCACCGTAGAAACGCTCAGACAGATCTTAAAGCGTCCTTAGTGGCCGAAATGTACAGCTGACGAGCGGATGAAGGTTTCCTTCCGAATACGTGAGCTTATAGACAAGAGCCAAATAAGGTTTCCAACGCCGACAATGTCGCGATCTGTGTGGTTCAGCCCATCGCCGGAATGTTAGCTATAGAGCAAGTCGCTAGTCACATCCTCTTGTATCAAGGTAGGAATATCCCTGTAAAAGACTCTATACAGGATTTTGTAAGTACCGTAACTTATGTACCCGTTTCTTGTGAATCTTCTCTCATAACGACCGCGTTAAGGAAGCTCACCGGTTCTGCCAGGCAATGTACAAGATATAAACTATGCATGAGGATCGCCGACTTAACTGATCTGTCAAAAAATCATTTTGCGCCTGGAAATCCGTTTGAATGTTATTTCAACGAAATTTATCATCTAGTGATGAAGAGAAATGAGTCGGTTAACGAATATTGTGATCGGCTGCATTCATATATAGGAGGCGCAAAGGCTGCGCTTGAGGCAACACACATGCACGCGATAGCTTCAGCTACCTCAGCTCTTGTTCACCAGACTGCAATGAAAGGGTTCATTTGTTGCTTACCTTATGATCCTTTTGCATCAGCAAATGGCAAAGATCCTTTCGCTTTTGAAAAAGCGTTCAAATTTGCAAAACATGCCGAGGAAGGAAGGCACACTTTAGGAGCATCCCACAATTCCTTCCGTGTTTCACATCAATCTCGAAATACCTTTTAGGATCACCATAATGACTCCGGGTCAAACCATCACCCTGGGGAAAAATTACGACTGTACAAACCGCAAGGGGGCAATCGAAGTTATTCCTCAGGCTATGGTCGCCTCCATAGTAACAGCCCTGAGAGATACTATCAAGATGATTGGAGCAGCTTCTATAACGATGATAGTAGATCCGATCAATACCATAATGATTCTAGAACAGATTCCTCACAATCTTCCAAAAATCCACAATATCCAAAGAGTCCTCAATCCTCTTATAATCCATCATCCAAGTACCACTTAAATCACACCCCAGCACATGGTCAGGCCTATCCGCCCCCATGATGAAAATATAGACCAAATTAAAGGTCTTTTGGAAGGCTTTCGGAGGAACGATGCTACGTCGAGTCCACACAATCAGGAGCGTCAGCCGGCAGTAAGATTTCGGGACAAGTAGCGATCGGTCGGAGAAGTGATGAAATCGAAAAATCTCCGCTCGTGATGTTCGATAGTCGTTCATGTGGTTCGAGCTTATTTTCCTATTTCTGTGGACAGAATCTTGGGAAGACCCTTCTTGCGAAAGGCATGGACCGATACCTCATTCTATCACAACGCCCTATTAACTCAGTCTCGACCATGAGATCCTATTTCTTTTATCGACCCCGAGTCAATAAAAGCTAGAGACACTAGTCAAACATCAAATACCGACAACTGATGAAATCCCTATACATGTCAAACCCTATAGACAAGTGCAAAAACAGGAGGCCCTCATTAAGAACGGTGTAGAGGAGATGTTGAAGGATGCCATTATCTTCCATTGCATTTCTGCTTATAATTCACCTATGTTAGTTATGTTATACTCATAAAGCTTGAGACTTCAGGTGAAATCAAGTTTCAAGTTGTCACTGACTGTTGAGTTCTCAGTGAAAAGACTATTGGTGACACCTATCCGCTCCCCAATATCACCGACTACCTAGCCTACTTTCTGCACCTGTTGCACACGATATTTTTTGTCACAAATTCAGGGAAATTCTGGTTTGAGAAACAATTAAAAATACCCTCTCGAATTCATTTAAAATCGGACAGGCAGCTCATGCTCAAGACGCAGAATCATGGGCCACCTGAATATGTTCTTCTTTAAAAGTAATAAGACGATGCGTATCTTACCCATTTAGAAAAAAATTGGTTTGACAAAGCTATGAGTATGTGAATTCTAAAAAGTGAAAACGCGGATTATAAAAAACTGATCATTTTTTTCTTAAAAGTGAGATATTTCTTCAGATAATATAGGTAGCCATGTATTTCTTTCTGATTATGATGAAACTTCTCGTCCTCTTTATAGTTCCGTTGGAAAATTAAAACAAAGCTAAATTCACAAAATGTCGGCTGGTTCATCAAAAATGTTTTAAGTCAATTGAATCAAAAACCCCAGCGTCTTCTCTTTGGATTTGTTTCTCTCTTAATTTGATTCGTCCTACTCTAAGGAGTATTTTACGACAGTCTGCCCTGCGCTCGGGCCTTGGAGATAAGAGGGAGCATTTTTTGCCTAAGAAACAGAAAATCAAGTTTTTTGCCAAAACGATACAAGATACCAAAAAAGTCGGAAGAACAAGATTGTTTTTCTAAAAGAGTTCTAGAAACATATCTCTGGACACTCTTCAAAATGTAGGGTTTTTTTCGAGATTTTTGGGAAAATATATACAAAATTCTTTAGGAAATTTTTTTATTAAGAATACAATTTATGGTGTGATGGAGAACCAGGAAGGACGTAATGTAACAGTTTTAACAACGTGTTGGTGAGAATGAAGTAGGTTGGAATGAATGGAGAGTATAGATTATTATTTCAAAAATCCCGACTTCACATGAAAAAGTTTGATGTCATTTTAATGGAATTGTGTGATAATGTCATTTGATGGAATTTGTTGTTCAAACAGTTAAAAAACATTCTTCTTTGTTTTTTATGATACCATAAATTTGAATTATTGAGAAAAAAATTTCAAAAGACTTTATACATATCTGTGTGTGTGTGTGTGAATATATCTGTGTCATCTTATTTAATTATTTCATCATGACCTGAAAATTATTCATTTTCTTAATTTCAGCGAGCAAATGAGAGCGTATCCGCATCATAATGTACTTATACCATTACATAACCATTCCTCACAAATCTTTGTACTCAGACGAATGTTTGCTTGAATTCAACAAAAAAATTTCTTTGATATCATATGATTCGGAGAAATGAATTTTTTGTTTGAATTAAGAAAAAATTTATTTAGTTTGATAAATTAAAAATATCTATCGTATTGATTTAAACAGAATATTTGTTTGATACGATTTGTCTCATTTAAAGAAAGGTTTTGCCTGAATGAAATATATTCAAGTTCATACAAATATTTGTTTGATTCAAACAAAAAATAAAATGCGCAAAATGAATATAGGAAAATTCATTAGAAAAAATGCTAGAAGCGAAAAGCAGGCTCTCTCCCAATAAAAGCGACTTCCGTTTCCTTCCTCAACCTTGACACTTTTCACATTCACTATAACATTCTTTCTTATTCGTTCCTCTTGCCCCCTTCGATTTTTTCATTCACTCCTCACCCAATCTTTTCACCCTTAAAATTTTTACCACATTCTCCTATCTGCTTCCTTTATTTTTAATTCCTCTCCTGTCTTTTCCATGCATGCTCCCATGTTACCTCTTCTCATTCACAGATTGTGCACTTTCTGTTCTCCTTATTTTCCAAATAAATACCTTCCATACCTCAGGTCCCAAACAAAATCTTGCTATTTTTGTCTATCTTTCCACTGCCCATCTCTTTTCTAAATATTCTGGTACTCTCTTCTTTTCCATCCTCTTATATTAATTATTATGTTTTGATTCCTCGATTATTTCACATCTTTCTATTAACTGTCTTTCCCTGTCACTTTTCTCCAATTCTTCATTGTTTACTTCAGTCCCATTTCGTATATGTCCCTATATTCTTTTCCTTTTCTATTTCTTCTTTTTCGGGAGAATGAATCTTCTCAACGAGACCATCAGTAATAATATTGCAATATTTTAAAGTATAATTAGATATTTCTTCCCGGGACCTTTTTTCGTTCTGCAACGACGCGCAGATCATGTCACTAATGCTGGATAAATTTTTTGTTCAACAAACAAGTTTCACAACTGCTGTAGTATTGAGCAATTATAAGAAAGATGATGTGAAAGTTTGTGTTTGGTTTAATTCCTTGACAATTGCTGCCATTACTATGTATTTAGATATTGCCAATTATTGAGATATTTATAAAATTATATTTATTCATTTCAATTTTAATATTTTATTTCATAAGTTATTTGATTATTTATATTCATAATTTATTTTACTTGATTTTGTTTCTCTGTTAGTTATTTATAATGACAATTGTTAATTGTGATTATAGTTTATTGTTGAAATTGATTTGTTATTATTATTTATAAAAGAAACTCATGTCATTTCATTAATTTCG
>JAUMHM010004508.1:0-18144 GCA_032362435.1 Melikaiella ostensackeni | reverse complement strand
AGAAGAAAATTGGAATGGTTGTGTACCGCACGCTCGCTCGCTTGCTCTAGTAATTTTAGATTGTTTTAAAATTCAGTACATTTTTTTGTTGATAACGTTGACCAATAGCATAAGCGACCTACAGATCATTTTACCCCAAAAATACATTAAACAAGCTTAAATACGTGAAAAATAGACTTTTCCCTGTTCTTCACGTACAAGTGGCTATGTTTGAGACAGATTTTTGAAAAGGAGATTAATAAAATAAAATTTTTGATTGTCACCTTTGAAAGTATGCTTCAAAAACTCTTATTCCTACTTGCAGATTTTTATTTTATCCTACTTACACAAGAGAATTTTAATTCGGAAAGTTTCTCCCTAATTTTTTTCCTGGAACCGGTAATGACGATTTTATGAGTTTTTGACGATTCTTTTTGTTATTTTAGGCAATATCAATATAATTTTTATGATAAATAAGGCTAGATATCGCATCTGTGTATGAAGACGGTAAAAATTATAAGATTTATTTCAAACTAATATAAAGCGTGCTAATGTTTTGCGTATTTTTATTATGCGTCATTACCAGTTACAGGTAAATTACACTCTTTTAGGGCAAATATTTTATGTTTAACCTCACACATCTTAGGGAGTAATAGTGAAAAACAGTTAGATAGTAGTTAGTGTGTCAGTGTGTGCGTTGGTGTTGTGTGCATGTACGTGGGACAGGAACCTAACTTGGCGACAGAGGGTAGCGGGAATTTGAATGAGGAAGAGTTATTTGAAAGTGAGTTTGATACAGATTTTAAGTTTTTTACGCCCAAGCAGGAAAACAAAACTACAGGGGTAGCAAAGAGGGGGAGAGGTAGACTGGCGGCAAAGAAACTAGGTTGGTGGAACGTCAATGGTTCAAAGGTCGGGACACATAGTGAAGTCGATCCAGAGACAATATCGCCGCTTGAACAAGTGAAAAAGGGACTTGAACGAAAGCTTAGATAAAGTTTTTAGTGCAAAGCTGGTTGAGAAAAACATCATAATAATGATTAGGTCGCCAGTAAGTAACCAAAGAAAGAGCCAACGAGGAGTGTTAAGGGGGGAGGGGGGAGTACAGTCGGTAGATTTAATGAGAACGGAAAATCGAACAGAAAATACAGACGGGGGGCAAAATAATGATGAAGAGGTAGTAAAGGAAAGGGGAGGTGATTTTGGAAATCTTAATGAATGATAAGAACTCTTAGCGGGGAAATAAGAGAGATAAAAGAAGGGCAAACGAAGATTAAGAGCATTTAGCAGTAGACGCTGGACACGAACAAGGATTTAAGAGTATTTAGGAAAGAGTTGAAAGAGAGGGATGAAAAATGGGGAAAAGATTTAACAGGGCTGAAGGGATGGACAGGGAAGTTTAGAGATTACGGAAGGAAATTAAATAGCAAAGGTATTGGAGGTGCTTGAGAAATACTTGGGGGTAAGGGGTAAGGTAAACAAAGTGAGAAGAGAGGGTACAAGGGAAAATGAGTGATCGTATTGGAAATGGAAACTTGAGAAGCAAAGCAGGATGTGATGAAAAACAAATATAGATTAGGTACGAAAAAAGTGTATATTGACCCTGATCAGACATTCACAGAAAGATAAATTAAACGTAAAATAAGGGAGGTAGCAAAGGAAGAGAGGAAAGTAGGTAAGGCAATGAGGGTAGGATACCCGAAAATATTTATTATTATGTTATGTTATGTTATATTATTGTTATGTTTGGAATGAGTACAGAGAAAGTTTAGAGAAGAAAGAGCGAGATTTTTTGTGAGGAATACGAGGAGAAAGGAAAAGTACAGAGGAAAGAGTAAGAGAAGTAAAAGGAAGAAGAAAAAGATACAAGTAATAAAGGAAGAGGTACAGTTGATTTTTTGGAATGTTGCAGGAATTTAGAATAAGAACAGCGATCTTTGGAATTTTGTTGATAAATTCGATGCGGTTGGGCTTACGGAAACTTGGATCGAGGAAAAATACTGGGAAAGTATAAAAAGTGAATTGCTGAGTAGCTTTAGATAGGAATTAGAAAGGGCTATTAGGTAAAAGAAAACACGTAAAGCAAGTGGAGGAATAATGGTGGGAGTCAGAACGAATCTGGAAGAAAGGAAAGTGTTTATAAAATGAGCAACGAGTGGTGGTCAAGAAAGGATGGTTGTAATAAAAAGGAAATGGCCCATAATAGAGACAATATAAAATGGGAAAGAAATGAATAAGGTGAGAAAAGACAAAGAGGAGTTTATTGAGAACGAAAAAGAAAAAATTCTAATAATAGGAGGGCATTTCAATGCAAGAATAGGAAGGAAAGGTAAATAAGTGCTTGGATGGGGTGGAGGGGATAAGGAATTCCAAAGATCAGTTGATGAATAGCGAGGGAAAGCACTTATTAGGGATGTTTGGAGCTAGGAGGTGGTAGATACTTAATGGAAATAAGAAAGGAAATGAAAGAGGGGAGTTCACATTTATAAGAAGCAAGACGTCCACAGTCATAGATTACGTAGTCACTAATATAGAGGGCTGTGAGAGTGTAAGAAAAATGAAAATAGCAGCTAGGGTGGAATCAGATCACCACCCAATAGGGGTGTATTTTAAAAGCAAAATAAGGAAGGAGTTGAAAATCAATATAGTAGAATTAATTGAGAAAGAAGTGTGGAAGGAGGAAGAAACGAATGATTATATAGAAAAAACGGAAAAGCTAGAGTTTAAGAAGATAGTGTTGAGTGAGGTGTGAGGAGGAGTTGAAAGAAAAGGCTAAAAAGACTAGAATTACAAAGAAATTTAAGATTAGAGTGGAATAAGATCAAAATTGGACACAGGTTTGGTGGGATAATGAATGTAAGAAAAAGAAAAGGGAGGTTAAGAAAAAGTATAAATATTGGAAGAGAGGAAAAGGGGAAAGGAAAGATTATGTCGCAGTCAGGAAGGAATATCGAGAGTAATTTAAGAAGAAAGAAGAAAAAGAAGAAAAAGAAATCAGGGGCGGAAATAATTACAATCAAAGCAGAAGGAGAGGCATGGAAGTTTATTAATAAAATAAGGGAGAGAAAAGGAATAGGGGATAAAATTGGCATGGCCGAATGGGGGGAGTATTTTAAAGAAATGTTCCAAGGCTCGAGTAAAAAAAAACGCATAATTGGCAGAAAAGTAAATTTGAAGGAGACGAGAAGGAGATGGAGGGTGAAGAGCTAGGAGCTCATATTAAAAGATTAAATAAGGGCAAAACAGGATGCATTGACGGGTTAGGTAACCAAGCGTGCATTAACAGTATCGGGAAATTGGAAGAATTTAAAAGAAGTAGTGGAAAGAGTACGGACAGGTGACGAGTTTCCTGAGGAGTGGAGGGAGGGGCTGATAATACCAATTCTTAAGATAGGAGAAAAAGGGAAAGTAGGAAATTACAGGGGAATAACGAGAGATAAGATAAAAGTTGGGACTAAAACTTTGGAGGAATTTTTTATGGAGATAGGATTAGGACAAAAATATCCACTGAGCCCCCTACTCTTTGCGCTCTTCATAGCGGACGTGGAAGAAGAATTCAAGAAAGGGTTAGGCTTAGAGGCAAACGCTGACGACGTAGTAGTAGTAGCCAAAGAATAAGAGGTTTTTGGAAATATTATGAAAAGATTAGATAAGTATTCAGAAGAAAAGCGATCGATCTTGAATGTAGCTAAGTCAAAGGTTCCGGTTTTCGAGCGAAAACATATTAGGAAGAAATGGAGATTGGATTGGAAGTGGAGGGTGGAAAGGATTGAGGAAGTCAAGGAGTTTGCGTAGCTAGGATTTTTGTCTAAGAAAAATGGGAATGTGAGGGATTACTTCAAAGAAAGAGTTAAAAGAGCAGGCATAGTAGTGAAAAAGGTGTGGAGCATAAGGGAGAAATTATTTAAAGAGGACTACAAGAAAAGAATGAGAATGTTTAAGCTGCTAGTGCTGAGTGTTCTGATGTATGGAGTGGACAGATGGACCTCATGGTGTATAGTATCAAAGGAGGTAGATAGGAAAAAAGAAAAATAAGAACAGGTAACAGAGCTTGCAAATACGAAGAAGGACTACTGGAGAGGGAGGGCAGAACTATAGTGAAAGCATGTTTGAAGACTGGGAAGTCAAGGAAGTGCCTTCATTTTCGGACTTAATTGAGTCGCCACGAACACTTCTGTATGCACCAAGAGGTCCCCGTTCCTTTTGTTTAAAAGGTCAAAAAAGTCCTTCAACTGCGAATATCGTGGTTGCTTTTCTGAAATCCTCCTCAGTTCTTGTTTAAACAATTTTTTTAACAATTTCATTATTCATTAACAAACAAATTTTCTAAAATAATTTTTAGCATGTCAGAGCAACAATAAAACTTTTTTTCAACCTGCACTTTTTTCGTAGGACGAACCGTTCGCAAGTTAGAACGTTATAAACAAATAATTTTTTAACAAAATTGATACATTTCTTTAGTTATATCTCAGAACCATTTGCTCAAAAAAATTAAATTAAACTTTTTACGTTCTTAATATTTTCTCGCGCGATAAGCCAATACATATTTTGAAGTTATTCGCTATAATCTTTTTTAATGATATTCCTTTCACCGTACATAGTATAATTATCTTGGTCAGCATTTTCCATGCCTGCACCTTATCGTTTTTAACTATTGTTATTAACAAAATCCTTTTTTTCGTCAATCTTTGGCATAAAACAAAACCTTTTATTCTTCTGTTATTTTCTCGTACGACGAGCCATTTTTTATTTACAGACTTTTTTGTTTTTGTTAATAACAATTTCTATAAACAATAAGGAGCGTGTATAGAAAACGCTACCCAAGATAATTATACGGTGTACGGTAAGAGGAATATTATTAAAAAAGGTTATCGCGAATAACTTCGTAATTGTGGCTTGCAGGGGAGCATAGATTTATTAAAATATATTGTTTATACGGCTGTGAATAAATAATGGCTTGTCATACAAAAAAATGCCACGAGAGTAAAAAATTTTGTTTTGTGCTAAAGATTTAGAAAAAAAATTTTAATCAATTATGTTATTTGAGGGTTTTTGTTAATAACAATGCTTATAAACAATAATGAGCAAATATTGGAAATGATAACCAAGATAATTATACTGTTTATGGTAAAACTAATTTCATGAAAAAAGGTTATCGCGAATAACTTCGAGTACACGTAAAAGTTAAGTGAAGTTAGTAAAGTTAAGTTGAGTACAGTTCGAGTTACACGAAGAAAATCTTGAAAGCAAAATTGTTTATCTCAAAAATTGTTAAAAAATTTCTTGAGACTATTTTTTCGATGAGACGCTTAGTTTTTGTTTTAATCGTGAAAAATGTTATTGAAAAGAAATCCATCTTCCAGCAAAATTATACGAGATACGAAAAAAAATGTTGGAAAACAACATTGTTTATCTCAAAAAGACTTGGAAATTTGCTTAAGACTATTTTTTGATGAAGCGCGTAGTTTTTCTTTCAATCGTGAAAAATGTTGTTAAAAAGAAAGAATTCCTTATACGAGATACGAAAGAAATGTTGGATAACAAAATTGTTCATCTCAAAAAGATCTACAAATATTATTGGGATCATTTTTTAATACAACGCATAGTTTTTGTTTTAAGCGTGAACAATAACATTTAAAATTAAAAGTTTAAATTTTTGGAAAAATGACAGAAGGTACAGCAAAATGTTTGATGACAACATTTTCACGGAAAAAAGGTCTACAAATTTCTTATTGATCATTTTTTCATAAGATGGGTAGTTTTCGTTTTAATCGTGGAAATATGCTATCAAAAATAAAAAATTAAAATCTATGGGAGAACGACACACGATACAATAAAATGTTTAACGACATAATTTTCCACCTAAAACCAAAGACCCGTTAATTAATTAGTCTTAACTTTCATCATATTTAAAATTTTTAAAATAATAAATGCGCTAATCTAATTTGCTAAGCGATAAAAATAATTAATTGAATGAATTGAGGTTCAGATATTAATATAACATAAATTTATTCTAATACAATTCAACATAATATAGAAAATTTCGCGCTTTGGACAGACTTTATTTGAGTGCGAAGCGCGAGACTCGTGATGAGACTGTATTCGTTAAGCCGAAGGAGCTTTAACAAAAAGAATTCGCAGTCACCAAATTACAGTTGTCAATGGTTTTTTAATTATAAAAGATTTCTGTATAAATGTTAGAGATGTACATAGACCGAGCGCGTAGCGCGAAATAAAGGCATTGTCAAGCACAATGCGCGAGATCCGACAGACGCACGCCCCGTCACAGAAGATTTTTTAACCGTGACTCCATCAGGACCATTAAAATTAATAAACAAAAATTAATTTATAATTCTTTTAATAGAATGAGAAGAAACATAGGATGAAATAGTATGAAATCATCTGAGAGGAGAAGAAACGAGAATATCGACAGCAATCGAGAAACTGAAAAAATACATTTGCGTTTTTACTATTTATTAAAAATATGGATTGAATAATTCAAAGATACCAAATTGCAGAAATATCTCTGAGGTTGGTGTAATTATTAAAAAGGCCTACTAAGGACGAATCAGAAAAAAATACAAGATCCCTTAACTTAACTTTGTTGATCCATATTATTGAAATAGAAACTGTCACGTTAGGAATTGAATTTCTTGAGGTAGAGAATAACGACGAGTGAAAAATAAATTATATATTTTTTATGCTTTATATTGTTAATATATTTGAGGTTTGAAACTGGATAGTAAAGAAATTGTTTAAGATGGAGAATAAAAATCAATTTTGAATAATAGCGTTAGAGATATTTTCGTTTTCAAATTTCTTGTAGTCTGACAGAATTTCAAGATTAATTTAGGAAGTAAATGATAATGTTGATCTCTAGAAATAGAACTTACAAAATTTTACAACTTTTGAAATGAATTTTTAGGAAAAAGAATCTCCAAAACATTTTCTCATTTGGAAGATGCTTTACTTTTAATTGGTGAATTAATCTTATCTATAAAATAAATATGTGACGCGCTCCGAGAAAAGGGCCCTTAGCGGCCTTTCGTCGATTTTATAGGAGATGGAGAAGAAGTAGCGAGGAGCCGATAGACTCTTCCGATATTCCTCTCTCTTTTCACCACACACATCACGTTAGGGCTAGCATCTGTGTGAGTTCGGCTGACTTCGGAATTGAGGAGAGGAAAGGACATAATGACTGCCTTCTCCGAAAAGGCCGAAAAGACCCGAAGTTCGAGCGCTACACAGATATAGCAACTATAGATGTGTGATTTTTGGCCGCTAAGGGCCCTTTTCTCGGAGCGCGTCACATATACCACTTGGGCTATGAGAAGGAAACTTATCTAAAGATAGCCATTAGGAAATAAATTACATATTCTTTATGGTTAATATTTTTTATCTTTTTTAAGTTTGAAATTCGATAACAAAATAAATTCTTTAAGATAGAATATAATAATCCGTTTTGAATAATATCTTCAAAGATATTATCGTTTTCAAATTTAACAAAGTGTCAGAGATTTTCAAGATTAATTTAGGAAGAAATTCATTATTTTATTCTCCGTAAATAAAACTTACAAAACTCTGCAAACTTTAAAATGGACGATGAAATAAATTTTTAGGAAAAAGAATCATCAAAAAATGTTTAATTTAAAGATGCTTCACTTTTGTAAGAATAACATCTAAATTGACAGACAGGCATTAGTGAATAAAACTTATCTTAGCAATAAAGTTTCCACTTTAGCTATAATAAGGAAACATCTCCGAAGAAAGCCATAAGAGTGAGGATAAGGAATGTCCGCGAGTCTCTCGAACTAATGAAAGGGACTCGTAAGGAACAGTTAGAAATAAATTGAACGTTCTCTATACTGAAAATAATTAATCCTTAAAATTCCTATAATAGGAAAAAACTTGTCTCCGGTAGAGAATGACGACAATTTTGAGAGCTATTTCTCCTTTTGAAATTTTCGTTATGTAACAAGAATTTCAGAAATAATTTAGGAATTAATTTCCAATTTATACAAACTGTTGGATTCTACCATTTTTTTATTTGTTGACAAAAGTAGTTTTTATCATAAAGAATATTCTAAAAGTTTTCTTACTTTCAAGATGCTTTAAATTCATAGAGATTCGTTAGTAACTTTTTATTTATAAATTAATAAAGTAAAATTATTGAATTAAACTTATCATGATGGAGAAGGGTTGGAACGGTTCAGTATAATTTCATAATCATATTTATAAACTTGATTGGAGCGGGAGAAGGTATAAGCCGATACGCTATTGAGCGGCTCTCGCGAATTCTTAGGCGAAGGGGTGAGATATATCACAAGCAACGGTTACGCAAAACCAGCAGAATTGCGTGCGCAGCCACTCGATAAGAAGGGATGAACGGGTCCTCGGCAGCGAGACTGCACTCGATACGAGGGAGCGTTGAGGAAGTCAGTCTGCGCTGAACACTGACTACGAGTGCGTGTTTGGCGTGAGGCTCTCCAGGACCAGCTAGATCATTACGTTCTCCAACTCATCTCGCGACTGATCCGAGGTATAGGGATTTCTTATGCTTACAGGAACGACTAGGAACACGTGGACCAATTAAATTTACCCTAAGAAAAAGAGCCCAAAGTATTTATTCACTTGAATAAAGTGACAGGTATGTAATCTTTTGACGTTTTCCCCTTCTAAGTGACATGTCGGGATAAAATCAATTTTAGGCACCAATTAAAGATCCTTTTTCAACCCATCTAATATGGGAGCTTAAGGATCCAAATGATAACGCCTTGATTTGATCCTAACCATAGCGACACGATCGAGAGAAGGAGTCGGTCGGAATAATTTGATTCGTGATGCGTTTGGCGAATGTTAAGAAAGCCTAATTAGATCTTCAACCCATCAACATATGGGAGCTCTTCCAATGGGATTTCTGCATCGTCAAACACGATCTATCATGGTTCAAATAATTTGACAAGTTCTTGTATACAGAATTCATGTGTCCTAGGAATTAATTAAATTCCCAGAATGGACCTTGGATTCTCTTATTCGAACATATAAAAAAAGCGTCAAAAGGCAGGTAAAGAAACAAAAACCAATAATTTATTAGGCAATATATTAAGTCCTAAAAACAAGGGAAAATGTCATACAATTTGAAGTTAGGAAAATAATGGGTCCAAGCATTGTCGATCGATGGCGAAAAGGTTTAAGGGCAACTCGATTTTCGTTTCTGTGAGCTCACTTCCTTTGAATAACACAAAATAAAATTAGCTGTAACTCTTCAATGAGAATTCTTCAAATAGGAGCAATAATCGACACTGGATTGACGGACAGCTTCATTTCGAGAGCATTCCTTTAAAGAAGACTACTTTAAAAATTCTGGTATTGAAATTAAAAAGAGAGTAAAAATCGTTCTTAACGCTAATCGAAAATCTTATATGGGAAATACAGTTTCTATTGTAATTGTCGTAATTATTCGGCCATTTCGTTTCAGGTTTTATGTCCTCTCAGGATTGGTGCCGATGTATATACTCGGGACCAATTTCCTGATTAGGACAAATTAAATCGTCGAAAAATCAAATCACTTATGGATAAAAATTCCATAAGAGTAATGTTCGATACAATAAAATTAGAAGCAATTATCCTACATAAATAAAGAAAAAGTGAAGCTGCCCCGAAAAATCCAGGTGTTAGAAGGACATCAGCAAATAAATGTTCTGTTCATATATAAATAGAATAATGTTACAAAGTAAATCCATTAAGGTGGGCCCGACATTTTTCTTTTAATTTCATGTGCTCAGTGCTTATATCATACTAGACACATAAGTAACTATTTATGCCAAATATGAGATGAATCGAAGTAATTTGAGTGATGGCACAAACAAGTTTTGTTACTTTTTGACGAATTAGTATGACGCGATAGTAGTAGGGAAGTTACTTCGTGATGAAGGAAAGCCGCTTTGAACAATCGTCCTCTAAGTTGATTTGAGTTGATTTTGAATTGAGCGTACGAAAAGATATTTTGTTGTGTTAGAATATTGCGAGTTGCCTATCCGTAAGGGCTGAAACTGAAAAGTGTTAAAATTGGCCGAAATATTTATTAGTCAAGAATAAACGAATTGCATAGATTATATTGGAAAATGGCAATTACGCGGTATAGCCTCCGTTTCATGAGTTTTTTGTAGGTTGCTCACCTTCATTTGGAGAATATGAAAAATTTTGAACTGAACGTATTTATCACATGTAAGTAAGGCAAAAAAATTTTGTTCTACTTAAAAATATTTGTAACTAAAAACTCAATGTGATTAACATAAATGCATGTTGAATTGTTATTCATCACACTCTCTGAAGAGAGTGCAGAGTTCCGTACACTTTAGGTTTTTCTTTATACAGTTGCACCTTGCAAGGAAGCACTTTTTCTGCCACTTACAGCGAACAAGTTCCATGCAAGCCTGTTGGGCTACAGGAAGTGAACTCCACACAAGGCACTAATGATCGTCCTACTCCTTCCAACCCCACTGCAATGGGTAAGGAAGATCCTGCTGAAGCTGCTCAGCCTGACCCCAGATATGTGCTCCGTGGAACACGACGCGGAGCAAATGTTGTTTTAGCCCCGATGGGGTTGGTGGAATATTCTCCAGCTGACGATCCTTCTTAGAGGAGAGTTATTTTCGACACTCGTTGTCTGTAGAACAATTACTTAATCTACGATAGCATTACGAAAGTGAGCCATTTACTTTAAAGAAATTACTGCTTTCTAAAAGATTACGATATTATCCAGTTCATAACGTAACTTACTTGTCATACATAGTAATTACAAATTTCTCAATTATGGGCCTTGCATCTGAGACATTTCCTGCTGTAGCTAACCGAAAGCCCTGAACAGCATTGGGAAACGCTTTCAAAGCCTCGAAAACAGTCTTTTTTTCACGACAGCGTGACAAGCGATGCACTGATGGTGTTTTCCAGTATCAATGTAAACCCACAATTTGTTTAGATGCAAAAGCTGATGTATAACAGCTATGGCTAGGATAATCACATCAGAATCTACTGCGCGAATCATGATGTTGAAATGCCCTTCCTTCAAAGCATCAGTGACATATGTCGTCATCCTTGAGTCTGCTTCTTCGTGATTTCAAGGTAGAAAAGCCCCACTCAGATTACGAGATGAGTTGCTCAAAACAATAGTACCGTCAGTGGAATAAATTTCCTTTCCTTCGTTAATCGCCCATGACTGTGATTTGTACGAATAAAAAGTTAAAGGCTCTGTTTCATTCGTGTCATGACGAAGAAAATTTGACCAGCATCTGGGAATTTTTTATGTCTGACTTACTTTCATCCTTTAACAAAAACCACGTTTTTCCCTTGTGGAATTCTTCAAGCTGCAGGAATCATATCGATCCCATGCGATATCAATCCTCAGAGTATTTAGAATTTTATTTTGCAAGAAGAGCACGAAGATTGAATCAGCATAGTCTCCAAAAGTCGTACTCTGACCCGGGTTCAGAATATGGAAAAATGTGGCTCCGTCTAGCACTTTTACTGTTACTTGTGGAGCTTTGAGTCAAGTGGCAACTTCTAATATGCCGATGAAACATTTCAAAATATCCGGCCTTGTGCATGAGCGCCTTTTACTATTGATGAAAATATCAGGAGGTAAAGGCTGATTTTTGTGAACGAAGGGAGCCTCGAGGTCACCAGACCTCTCGTTACAGGCGGCTACGCACAGTTTGCTAAACAAACTACAATTATTTTTCAAACCTGTAATTCTTGCCCTAATTGCACCGATAGAATGTTTTTTGAGCGTACAGATTTGTTCAGTTTTATTAGATCAAGCAAATTTTCTCCTGAGTGAAGTCTTTCTTCGGCAAAGAACCGGTAATGATCTTCACCAAATTTCTCAATATTCCAAAGCGTATCCACTACACTCTTTAAAGCCACTTTTCTTGATCATATGATGTACGGTTCCAATGACTCCTCGATAAAAAACGTTACCTTGACTTTCGATAGTAGACTACAGAGACCAGAGCTTCCATTGCAGGTGGGTTGCAATGATGATGGCTCTCATCATCTCCTTCAACATTCATTTTAAAAACTGTTTGCTCAAAAGTGTCAACCATATCAGCAAGTTCAGGTCAAGCAAGGAACCATTCTCTAAATAACTTCTTGAATATTAAATATTGAATAAACAGGTTGAAGACTATCAAAATCTCTACAATTAAGAAACATCTGCTTAGTTACAATTTGATAGACTCAAACGGACCCGAAGATTATTTCTGAAATTCACAAATTCAGGGAAAAGTGAATCTGACAGAGTTCGAAAAGCCTTATGAAGATTGAGATACAAAAACGTAATAAATATGAAATCAGAAAATAATCCCCTGGGAAATTGAAAATACAGTAAATAGATGAAATGTTTCATCATTCAACACGCATTTCACAAATTGACTAAGTGATAACTCGATTCATACAATACATCAGAATATAAATTATCTAACACGCAATGCAGTGCAATATAGAGTTCACATCGCAGTAAGCTACGCTTTACTATGTAGTACAACTCCGGATAGTGCCCAAGAGCCATACGAGTATAGCGCGCAACTTGTTTTTCAGATGACTAACACGACGTGATGAGCCTGTTGATAGCTTTTGCTCTGAAGAGCGTGCTTGATAAAAATTCATCATGCACTCATGTTAATTATGATAATATTTGCTTACGAATATTTTTGAGTAGAAGAATGGATGAGTCATGTTTTTACAAGCTTCTATTTGACTTGCCGAGCCCTCCTTCCTTTACGCGAATAGCATATTTTCATTTGGTTTTTCAATTTATTTAGTTAACATTACATTTTTGGAAATTTATAATCACAAGCTTTTACTTGACTTGCTATGTAGGCATATCTGGGTCAAATCTTGCATTTCAATTTGAACACACTTCCGCATATCCAGTTAACTTAAAACTTTGAAACTGGATACGTGGAAGTGTGTCAAAATTGAAATGCAAGATTTGACCTGAATATACCTACATAGCAAGTCAAATAAAAGCTTATAATGATGAATTTCCAACAATTCAATGTTAGTTAAATAAATTGAAAAATGAAACCAAAATATGCTATTCGGGTGAAGGGGGAGATGTGATTCAAAACTGAACTCTCCTCTCCGAGACATTTTCATAAATATCCAAATTGAGGGGCCGCCAACGAAAAGGGCTTATAATCGAAATCGACCGCATAACTATTGACCGTCAGGCTGCTTTCAAAACAAAGAACAAAAAAGATGCGCCATGAAATTTTCTACAAGCATCAATGTACAAAATCCAAATTCTAGATATGTTTTGAAAACAGATGAAAGGTCAATAGTTTTACGCTCGATTTCGGCTATAAGCCCTTTCAATTGGCGGACCCTCAATTATTGTATGAAAAACATTAAGAATGTGTTTTCCCGCGGGAAGGGGGAAGATCTACCCACTTGAATTGGATAGAATTTTATATTGTTATCAGCAGTGCGTATGTGCGCAAAGTTTTAAGTCAACTGGATATGTGAAAGCGTGTCAAAATTGAAATGCAGGATTCGACCCGGACATACCCACATTGCAAATGAAATAAAAGCTTGTAATGATGGATTTCCAGGAACTCAACAATAAAGGAATGATTTTCAAAGTCAAATTAAAATACGCTATTCGGGCAAAGGAGAGGGAAAACGCATTCTTAAGGCCATACTGTATTCACCCGATTTCTACCTTACCGACATTTCTCATGCAACAACTCACTTCCTCACGAATTGAGACATCGAGTTGCGAATCTGAGAAATTATAAAAAGGTCACTGAGTAACGTTTGTATGGTCCTAAATTCATCAAAATCCAAATAAAATTTTCCAAAAATTTTTCAATTTTTTTTTGTAGTTTCAGTAATTTGGAACCATATAAACGTTCTCTAGTGCCTTTGAATTGATTTCTGTGAATTTCAGTTTGATATCTCAGTTCGTATGGAGGTAAGTTGTTGCGAAAAAAGATGTCGTTAAAGTAGGAATCGGGTAAGTACAGCATGGCCTTAAGATTTTTCATACTGTTAGAAAACAACAATAATTTGGGTATTTATTAAAATTTCTTGGAGTGTAGAGTTCAATTTCGAATCCCCCCTTTCCCGAGCCCTCCCCCTTCACCCGAATAGCACATTTTGATTTGGTTTTTTTAATTTATCTAGTTAACATTTCATTCTCGGAAATTCATCATTACAAGCTTTTATTTGACTTGCTATGTGGGTATGTCCGGTTCAAATCTTGCATTTCAATTTCGACACACTTCCACATATCCAAATGACTTGAAACTTTGCACACATACTTAGTCTTGAGTGCTCAAGAGCAACTTCGGTCGCACTCGACCCACTTTAGTTAGTTAGTGTGGGGGCGGGGGGGGGGGGGGGAATATACCAGTGAAACATAGCGTCCATCTGTCAAAAAGATGAATAAAAATTTTTCAATTTTGATTGAGAACAGGATTAATTTTTGAAATCCATCGGAAGTTAATTTATGATTATACAAATTACTACAGGTTCTCAGGTACATTTCGGAAGATGAAGTTGAGATTATTAAATTTTCGAATAGGTGTAAGACCTGATGTGTATCTATAAAGGTCTTATGAATTTGACTTTTGACTTAACCTGGGAATTTTTTTGAACTCTAGTTACAAATTTTCAAAGGAGCGAACGTCGAGGAAACTGTGAGAACTCATCCATTGAATTGGGAGCATTATATATTTGAGCCAAAGGTCTATTCTTCACTACAACCAATTTTCCGATATGATGGAATGAATACTGTACATTTGTGAACCTACTGGGAAGCAGAAGATGATATCTGTTCAAAAATATTTTTAAAAACAAGCTTTTATTAAAATTGTTGTTCTGGTGGTTCGGATACCACCTCAAGCTGTAGGTCCCCCCATTATTTACTTGCCTGCCACCTAGCCCGTGGATGGTGAGGTGAAAATCATACCAGACTGCCCAATATGTCAAATTATACATATCATTCTCATTAGATCACTTGATTGCATTACAAAAATGCGCCCATGACTGATAATATAGGCCGCGACAGCCCCGTGCAGAATATTCAGTTTAATACAAATATCCAACACAAAAAGTGCCTCCGACATACTGGACATCTTAACATGGACATCGATCTATTGCACATCTCAAGTCTGAGATATAATTTTTACATTTTTATAATAATAATAAATAAGAACAATAATGATAAATAATAATAATAAAATTAATAAACCTACCGAAGGTGTTCTTGCGTTGGCGTCGCGGTAGGGCTTGAGCGTTTTTCTCATAACTCTGACGGCTATTTGGCGGTAGCATTGCTACTGACAGGGTTTCCCATGCCAAACAAGCGGAGAACGAAGAGGAACGGGACTAAGTTGAACACCAAAACCCACAAATAATGGAAAGTTTTAAAAATGTATTGAAACGATCGTCGCTCCCCGAGGATCGTCCGGAGCGTCTCTGGAGCCACCGCTGGGGCCACAGCATGTGGGACGGTGGTGATAGTGAGTCGCGTGATGGTCAGAAAGATCTCATCGATCAACAATCTGGCCAGCAAAAGCATCTACGACAAACGGCAAATAGTGGAACATCAGCTGTCCCTGCGTGTGAGAACATTAACTGAAATACAGCAATGATAGAAGAACTAATGCATTTCCATTATAAAAGCGCGAAGTTTAAAACTAAACGCGAAAGAGGACTCAATTTTAGGATGAAGTTCGCTGCGGAGTATCCCGATATACAGCGAGTTGCAGTAAGAGATCTTATCACTAAGGTTAGGGACATCAGAAATAATCTGCTTATCTCAGAAGACCGAGCAATAGAGATTAAGCAACAGGTTGAGTTGGCGGGGAAAAAGGTCTATAATGAACATCAGTTAGAGGAATCTGCAACACAGAATCGAGCGGCTAACGGTAAGGCAATACAACATCATCGTGCTGTTGATGTTTCTGCGCAACCTCATGACGATCCAATGCCACCACATCCCCCAGAGGCAGATGGCCTGATTCAACCAGAGGCAGTAGCAGAGATTCAGCAACCAAGATGAAGATTAAAATGGACATACGATATGAACAGAGATGTTATGCGCCTTTGTTTTGTGGCAGAGAATAGTGGGCAAAGTGTGACGAGGGAACATTCCCGTCTTTTCTTTCTAAAGTACCCGCATCTAGCCACAATAATAAAGGAACAGATTCTAGTGAACCGACAGCGGTCAATCTGTGTCAACAAATTACTTTCAGCAGTAGAAAAAGTTAACATCAAAATGGAAGTAGAATAACAGCCTCCTATTATTGAAATACTTATGGAAGGTATTAATAATAAATAAGTGATTGAAGCTGAAGGCAAGGGTTCTAGGAATAATGAAGAACAAGTACAGAGTCCACTAGAAACACAACGAGACATTAACGTCCTCGTGGATGTAAATAGCGAAATCCCAGAAAAACTGCAGCACCCTTAAAGGAATTTTGGTCAAGCTCACAAACAACAAAGTGTTGCCAATGCATTTGTACGCAGAACTAACTGTGTTAAAAGTGCAAAGTCTTGGGTATTGTGCGGCTGTGGCAGTCGTTAGAACGATGGGCCGTATTACTAGGCCTACAAATTGAGTCTTTGCTTCAGAAAAGGAGCGAGATCCACCATGGAAAATCAGCTTAGATATGGATGTGAGCAAAGCAAGGAGAAAATTGGATCGATTAACTCAATATAAGGAAGGAAAAAGAACCAGAAAGCTGACAAGTCATGTTACAGAAACCATCCACTCTAGGAACATCGAGACATTGGCACCAGCTGTATTGGATGACATTATAGACCCCAGCGGCAGAGTCCTGATGTTTTTACTGCCGAACTGCGTCGATACAATAAGAGTAGTGCAAGAAGGCAGCAAAGTTGAACCTTTCAGGTAGATAAAAGGAGGTTCTACCGTAAAATACGTGAAGAGCAAAATATCCAGCAAGACACCGAAGTTTCTCAATTGGAAGAGATGGCTTATTACTGGTCTGGAGTTTAGAGAAAAACAAACAGAAAGAACTTAAGAGATGCGTGGTTCCAACTGAAGAAACAAAGTGCAAGCAATGAACCTGCAGTGGAGCCTACTAACGTCACAGACTCAGACGTTTCAGCGGTTTTGAAAGGAGCAAGTATTCCGAAAGCCCCAAGTCCGGACATGGTGCGCAATTCCTGGTACAAGTACCAGACGAGTGTGCATCCTGCAGTGGCAAGGTGTTTCCAAAAGATCATCGAACAAACAGATCTGATGCCAGGCTTTATGCTCAAAGGTACTAAGTATATATTGCCTAAAAACCAAACGCTAAAAATCCATTTGAATTTCGACCGATATCCTATCTCCCAACGATTCATAAGTGCCTTACAGCTGTAACCGCAGATGAGGTTTACTCCCATTTTGACGAGAATAACATCCTAATATAAGAACGAAAAGGATGTTGCAAGAACTTGCGGGGCGGTAAAGATCTAGTCAGCATGGACGCTGTGGCCATGATGCAAGCTAGAAAACATCAAAGAAACTGACGAATGGCTTATATTGACTACAACCAAGCGTTCCCTTCGGTACCACAAGACTATTTGCTTGGAGTTTTAAAAGTTTACAAGATCTGCCCACATATCATAGAATTCTAACGTCTCGCGATGATGCTTTGGGGGACAAGAATCAAGTATTTAATCATAGGCAACCAAGGATATCTAGATTCATTCACACTACGCCGGGTATCTTTCAAGGAGACTCCTTTGGTGCATTAAGGTTCTATTTAACGATGAATCCACTGGGGAAAACACTAAATAGTATGTCTCATGGATTCAGAGTACATGATAACGAGGACGGTCATCAATGGACCCATTTTCTGTATATGAATGACTAAAAACTGTACGCTAGTTCGAACCAGAAACTACAGCAAGTTATCCATGTCACAAAGCAGTTTTCCAATGACATCCACATGGAGTTTGGACTAGATAAATACAGAACAGTGCATATGATCAGGGTAGAATTAGGGACTGCAGAATAAGAGGATGAGAACGAGGATCACATAGATCCAATGGCTGACGGTGAGTCATATAAATACGAGGTGTGACAATTAAGTAATGAGACTGATTATACAAAAACCATATATTTGAAAATTATTGTACAACTCT
>JAUMHM010004500.1:0-18144 GCA_032362435.1 Melikaiella ostensackeni | reverse complement strand
ACGAGTTGAAGTGAAAAACGGATTAAAATCGACTTTTTCAAAAAAGAAAGTTTTTTGGCTTTAATTTTTAAACTAAAGAAGTGACAACTTCCTGTCATGAGGAAAAAATGCGCAATCAAATTTCACATCCATATATATCTTTTAAAAATTGAAATTCAAAAATTTTTTCGAAAGCCTCCAGGGGACTTCGTTTTTGCACAAGAAAATTTTATGTGCCATTATTGCATCCGGACCCTCAATCATTCATTCTTTATAAAACTTTCCATTGTTCATTGATCAAAATTTCAATTTATCTTCGTAATTCTCTGAAGCTTAAGGTCAAAACGGTTATAGTAACCTCTTTATATTTGAATTTCTCATTACTAAATATTCTCATTATTTATGTTTATCACAGCAAATTATTTTTCAGATTTTTTAGGATAAAATTTCTAGATTTCTAGAATCATAACTTTCAATTCTTGGATGTATAGTGAGATTGCATAAACAATTGAACACTATAAATTAAATTGACTAAATAATTCGAAAAACCAAACATTGGTGAGGGAAAAGTGAAACAGTTTGGAAATTAGATTTTGCGACTACCCAGCGTTGATAGTTTATTGAAACTAGACAGGAATAATAAAATATATTCAGATTATATTTTCTCAATTTCTTTATGAATAATGCATGCATACTAAAACTATTTTGATATTTATATTTATTCTGTACTTCATTAATATTGTCTCTAGTTTTCACGATTCTGGTGAAATAATTGTTCATATTGAAACAACTATCATTATCATTTGTTTTCTTTCCTATCAGGTAGAAACGTCAATATTCTCAAATACTTCTAGCTTCAAATTATTGAACATTAACATTTCCAAGTTTAAAATATTTATTTTTGAGCATTTTTAGTCTCAATACTTGAAAATTGTCCAATGCTCAAATCACTCGATTTTTAACATTTTTATATTATTACAAAATTTTCTTTCCTTGGAACTTGTCAAACTTTTTTTCGCTTGCAGCTGTTCAATTTCAAAGCAACCCATCGAACACATTCTAATTTTCAAGGTTTCATTTAGAAATGTTTACGTGATATTCAATCAGCTGAGATGAATTTATGTATACCATCTATGGTTTTGCTTCTAATGCTGTACACTTCTTCATGCTATTTAGAAATTGTTTAACTTCAGAATCTAATGCTAGAAATTGTACAATTTCAAACCTTTCTAATTGTTATTGGATTGTTAATCTTTAAAGTGCTTCATTTTAAGGTGTTCCAGCTTTAAATATAGTCAATATTGAAAACTTAATTTAAAAGTTCAAACATCGAAGTGTATACACTACCGGTACCGCTAAAAATAAAATTACCAGCAACAAAAATTTTAACCAGTTTTTCAAAAAGTGTATTATAAGCACACGGCATTATGGGTCATTTTCCTATCTTATTAAAATTCGTATTGCTGCTGACGTTCGTGAAATATGTTTTTTGATGTTGAGAAATCAATTCCAAACCTTCTGCCTCCATTTATTTCATTTACGAAGGTGTGAAATTATTAAGAATTCAATTGAATCTGGAATTCTCAATTGCAATCAATTACAATCACATTATTAGTGAATGGAAAACAAGATTTTTCAGCAAAGCACCTGCTTCCGATTGCTCATAACACGACATAACAAAACATATTGAGTTGTGAAATATATGAATGTCTTCCTTAGTATGTGCGTTTGAGCATAGGTGTGCTACTTTTTGCTACTTTCCATGACTTCTCTACTTATGGTATATCTACATGACCGCGCGCGGCCATGTACTGTGGGCCAGCAGACACGATTCAGTAGCCAAAAGTCAAGATTTCGTCTGATTCTCATGAAAATTGGTATATGAAAGTTTTCGAGGTCACAGCAGTCTGAATATGTGACCTTGATTCCAAGGAAAGTATTCGATATTCATGAAATCAATGAAATTATATAAGTTATTCTACTCTCAGCATGATCCAGAGAAAATGACGTGGACGTGGTAGAATTTATCCTCCTTCGGGGTGCTTGATTCGAGTGAGTCCCCTTGCCTCTTACTACTCCGGGTGCTTGATTCCGACATAGAAGATCGAGAAGATGAAGACGCTGGTCTTTCAGAAACTGAAATGCTTCTAAACGAAATGAAATTGACCGATGAAGAGGAAGATGGAACTCAAGACAAATCGTTGTCGAAAACCATTCGAAAGTGTGAGAGGCAAGGGGATTCACTTAAATCGAGCACCCCGAGTAGTGAGAGGCAAGGAGATTCACTCGAATCAAGCACCCATCATTCCCATATCCTGACATCCCCTGCAGGGCAGTGCGCCTTCGCTGGCTTCATTACTGATTGGGCTGGAAGGTGGTGAATCATTTTACACATCTTTTTTCAGGGCAGTTGTCATCACGTCTAGTACCTAGCGCAGTAGCAGGTAATGACACTAAATATTCAAGTGAACTCAATGGATCCAAATGAATGGACACTCAAGCCCGAAGATTTATGATTGAATCATGACACAAGATACTTAGAACTCATGGTTCAGAAAAACGCAGTAAGCTTAATTACGATAAATGTGTTCAGAAAGACTTCTCTAAGAGCAGATTGTTTCAACACAGTATGTGCTTAGAATAATCTAACAGTCATATAACTGATCCTGCTCCATTATTGGAACCAGCAGCTCAAATCCCGTAAAATTAATTCAATTATTTAATAAGTAAGACTGATGTTCAGTAAATCATATTTTTATTCAGGAACATTACACAATTTTTATATAAACATTGTTGTTCATCAGTGGGTCACTCATAAAATACATTATGTTTGGAATTACTGAAATTTCTGCTGATAGCAAGGCAGTAGCGATTCAGTACTGTTCCATTTTCTTTCCCTGAAAATATGTAGAATCTGAATGTTTATATTTTAAATGAGAATATTTTTAATTTTTCATTCGGTACAGGTAGCATTCAAGAAGATTTAAAGACATTCAATACTCAACCGAATCTTATCTCATCGACATTTCTTTTCAACAACTCACGTGTATAAGAAATAAGGCATAGAGTTGAAAATTTGGAAAATTATATAAAAGGCCGTTCAGGTAGTACTTTATATATAGCCAGTACATTTTACGGCAGATTTTTGCGCTTTTCAAACTGTGCAACAAAATTACTTTATCATGACACTTATACAGCAGTTTCGATGCACATTCCGGAATGAGCATCTCAGCTGTCGTGAAAAGTATCAACTACATATATCAAATCAAACTTCAGCAACGACAAGCAGTCGTCAGAATTCATAAAAGCAACGTTTTCAGCCTGGCGGAAAAAATATCATATTGCGGCCTACGCGTAAACGAGGTATCCTTGGCTGGAATGATTTCTGTCCACATGATATGCTCTTTTCAAATAAATTTTGTGATCCTAAAAATGTAGTACTATACAAACGTCCCTCAGGGTCCTTTATTTGATTACTTCAGTTTTCAACTCAATGACTGTTTTTACACCAACGCTAGATGCAGCCGCAAACTGCTTAAGTGGAGATAAGCGTAGCTGATGCCTGACCTTCAAGAATGAGAATGGGAGGGGAAAAAACCGGATGCTTGCTTCTCTACCTCTATTCATGCTCCAAGATTAGGCATGAGCTACGCTTACCTCCACCAATTCAGTTTCAGTCTGCGCCTAGCGTATGGAGTAAGAACATTCAATATCTGATTTCGTGTGAACGTAAGTTCTTGAGAGAAAAAAGCCCATAAGGCAAGATTCGGGTAAGCATTACATGGCCTTGTAGGAATATCTGCTGCACGCCTCGATTAGAGGAGGTCGAGTATTATAGAAGCAGTTCTGTCGCATTGCCGATGATGTCCCTTTTTAGTGACGTTTTCTTCGGCAGGTATTTGGCAGGGCTATGTATGAGTGATTTTAAGGACGATGTTCAGCTGCAGCTTCTCTCTCAGCTCTTTCTCTTGCCTCTCTTTCTAAAGCTACTTGTCTTTCAAACATTCGTTCGAATTCAGGAGTCTTGGGGGCAAGTGCTATCCAGTTTCCATTTCTACGATCAACAAACGCATAAAACTGCATAGCACCATCTCTTATATACGCCATGCCCATATTTGGGCCGATTTCTCGACGCCCCTGGTTTAGTAGAAACTCAATATCGCTCAACTGTCCAGTCTGAGGATCCTTCTTGTACTTCACATACATCCCACGATATTTCCTAACCAACCATCCGTTAAGTTCTGGTACTCCTCTTATTTGAAAAACCATTGGAACTGGATTCCCTGATGAACAATCTACACAAAACAAAAAAAGATATTTATACCGTTCCTGCACAGAAAAGGATGATATCAGAGTACCTTTTCATTTGAATCAAACTCGTGAAACAAAAGAATTCTTTTTCACCATCGAATTCATGTTGATGTTATTATTGAGTTTATACCCGTATATTCTACTGGTCATTGAGCCACTAATAACCAAGATATGAACTTGATGTGAAGAAAATTACTCTGTGCGACTAATATAATCTCAATGAAAAGTAACTTTTTTTAATAAAGGACTTTTATTTAGCTTCAATTTTGCGGGGTTGGACTTTGCGGCTGAACGGTGAAAATTTTGGTCTAATTTTTTGCATAAATATTCTGAATATTATTGTCTTTCTTCTCTTGAAGCTATTTTCTAGTAAAAATGTTTCTATTTTGTGTGAAAATTAAAAAAGTGCAATTGTACTTCGCTTCGCATAAGGCAATCGATCGGGGTGCATCATGAAAAAAAGAAACTGTTTACAGGGCTCTACAGGGCTGGTCACTTGACCGAAACGGCTGTAAGGGGAGCAGTAAATCTGATCGAGTGGGAACTGAAGCAGAAAGGCGTCGCGATTGATATCTTCATGGGCATCGGAGGAGCCTTCATCTACGCCTTTAGAGGAGTGATTAGGGCAGCTATGATCGCAAATTGTGTGCCAACTGCAGTCGGTGAATGGACCTGCCACAAGTTGGGCAACAGGAACCTTACAATGACTAAGGGTAATACCACCTTATGTGGAACTGTTGACTCGGGATGCCCGAAGGCAGGCGTTTATCAACCCTATTGTGATGCTTGGCAGTTGATGAACTGCTTGATCTATTCAGGAGATAAGGCTACCACGCTTTGTGCTACGCGAAAGATATACTGGTTATCGTGCGCGGCTGGCATCTGAATGCCCTCTTCGGAGTAATGCAGCAAGGACTTAGGACATTCGAGACCTGGTGCAAAAAGACCGGACTTTCGGTCAATCCGCGTAAGACGGATGTGGTTGTATTCACCAGACGGTATGTGTGAGGGACCACGAGTACACTGAGACTGGGTGAACAACAACTGAAAATCACTGAACGAGCTAAATATCTAAGAGTCATCCTGGATAGAAAGCTATTATGGAACGAGCACCTAGAACACAAGTGCAAAAAGCTTACAGCGAGCGTTTGGCTTTATAGGAGATCCTTAGGAAGAAACTGGGACCTGGAACTGGATCCATGCTGCGATCCTGCGGCCCAGGCTAACCTATACAGCGGTGGCCTGTTGGAGCAGAGTCGAACTGTCACCTGTGAAATTTCCACTGGAAAAAATCAAGGGGCTGATTCTGAAAGGCGTCACTGGTGCCTCGAAGTCGACACCCACGGTGGCTTTGGGGACACTAACATGGCTGAAGCCCCTCTATCTCACCATCAAGGCCACGGCTGCGAAGACAACCTAGAGAATAAACATGGTAAGCGGCGAAAGGATCTCGACAGAACTGCAGATTCCAACCGATATCGCAAGTAGGCCGAGGTTGAGCATGGTCAGGGATCAAACGCCTACTCTCTGCCTCTTTGAGAAGAAGTATCAAGTCAGCCTATTCACGAGAGAAGAATGGGCTAACAGCGAGGCATGTTTGCCTGGTGATGGAGACAACTGGTTCATAGATGTCTCCAAGAAGAAGAAGAAAGCAGGAGCCGGTGTCCATCGCACGAGGAGCGGAATAGGCTTTACAATCCAGTTGGGTCCTATGCCACAGTCCTACAAACTGAGATCATGGCCGTGCTCCAGTGTGTCTAGAAGGCACAGGAGTATGGCAATAGAATAAATATTCGCATTTGCTTAGACAACAGGACGAATATGGTGGCCCCGAATGGAACAACGACTACGTCGCTACTAGTATGGAAGTGCTTTAAGGCACTGAACAATTTAGCGACGGAAAACCGGGTTACTCTACTTTGAATCCCTGGACACAGTGGCATTAGCGGTAATGAGATCTCGGACAGACTAGCAAAACTAGCAGTAAAAGAAAACTTCACTCATCCCGAGCCAGTCGTAGGCATTTCCAGTAGGCTGGTCACTGAAGAAATAAACAGTTGGCTGACCGAGAAACATCAGAAGAAGTGAAATAGGGCCGCTGGCTGCAGACAGGCCAAAACACTTATGGGTTTGAATTTATACTTTAAGCGAGCTGCGGAATTACGCAAGCTAGGTGAAAATGAAGCCAAGGTCCTAACAGAAATATTTATAGTGCATGCAAACCTCAACTATCACAGACATAAGATGGGGCTCACAGATAGCCCTCTCTGTCGTCTGTGCGGAAGGGATGTTGAGACAGCTATTCATACCCTTTGTCACTGCCCCGCAATTGCGGATTAGCGTCTGGCCCTCATGGGCATTAGCTGCATTAGTGAGTCAGACATATCGGCCAAGAGCGTGACTGCGGTCCTCTCCGTATGGAGAGGGCTTTGGGGCCACGCAAAGGCCTACAGAGGGAGGTAACGGGATTACCCAAGCATCAGGAGCTCTTTTCGTCTCAGTCCTTACAATAATAATGATAATAATAATAATGAAAACTCCTAGTCACGTATCATTCACAACTGTGAATAATTATGTCTAAAATCTCCAATACAAAATTGTTCATATTTGAAGAACTCACATTCACCATTCATAACAGGGAAATTGTTCAATTTTAAGGTTTCGGATTCGAAATAGTCTAATTATGGAAATTTTAATTTTATATTATTCGATTTGAAATATTCTCAAAAAGAAGTGTCTAAATTTCACACACTTCTGATTTAAAGCTGCCTATTGTCAGCATTCTGAAAACTGTATTAAAATATTGCGAATAATTTTTTTACCTGCATCTTTTCATAGAAGGGAAAATTGACTACAAAAATCAATGGACAAATAAGATTCTTTGTTCTCTTCAGAACTCTTTAGAAAAATGCAGTGACCTTTTTATTCAGTTTGGATTAATAGAAAATCGAGTTTGCCTCACATTACTTCTAACAAACAAATATTCAATATTAATTTTGGAACTTTTTACACTATTTATGCAACATTTCAATGATCCTCAACTCAGGTAATAATTGTTATAATATGTCCAGAAATAATGACAATTTTTATTCAAATTTAAGCTAAAGCATCTCCAATGTTGACAGAAACGACATCGTACTTTATCATAGTTAATTTTAATTATATTTCAGTTGCATAGGTTGAGCGAAGAAATATTTCAACCTTAAAGTGTTATTTAAATTCTAAATATTTCAGTTTCAAATTGGTCAAATTTGAAAGAGGTTGATGAATTATGATAGATAATTCTGTAAGTTAAAAAGACAAACTTTCACTTCTCGCGGTAGCATAATCTAGTTCTGAATAGAGTAATGTTGTAGATGTAACAAAAATAATTGTTTTTTCAAAAATCGTTTATTCAGAGAGAAACGGGGAAGAAGGGATAGTGTCTCGAAGATAGGCGAAAAGGGCGGAATTTGAAAAAAAGGGGAATCGCATAGGAATAAGGGACAGATTGTGATCCCTACAAACATAATTGAAAAATTCTCCTTTTGATTTGAAAATTTCGGATCAATTCAGGATAAAGTCCGAACCCGTCCGAGTTCAATCCGATTCAATATTTTTTTCCGAAACGTGGACATAGTCTAATTTAAAAACTGTACAAAAACAGTCTGAAATTTGTCTGGTTTAATCAGGAATTAGTTCGAACTTTGTTCTCTAAACAAAGAGCAATTTTTATGTAGTAAATAAAGTGAGGTAAAATAGGTTAAGTGTGTAAATATTCTAATCTATTCATATTAAATTAGTAACTTGCCAATACGTCGTATGCTCTTCAAATGAATGTCAAGATTTACAACTGAGAAAATTCCAGTCACTTTTTCAATATTCTGACTGGTTAACTAATTTTTTAGTCAAATATAATTACCTAAACTTTTTGGACTATTCCAGTAAGTAAAATTTGACTGAAAATTAATTAAGAATTACGAATCGATTGAGTTACTAGCATGCTGCATTTCAATTATTTTCATTTTTAACCAATTCAGGTCTAGGGATTTCATTTTGATACAACTTGTGATTGAAAAGTATTGTATGCAATAAAATATGTTTATTGAATTTCCTGAGCAATTAGGAGTTTTTCACTATCAAATTAGTAAATATTTGAACTCATATAATCAGTAACATTCAACTTAAGAACGTGATGATCGTCAAAAAGGTACCTAAGCAATTTTTAAAATATCTGCAGGTATCAGAGGTTTGAATGAAACTCAAACTGGAAAATGTGTAAATTGGGGGAGAAAAATGAAAATGAATTCAACATAATAAATGGACAATAATTTTATATAATTGTATATAATAGCAGATCTAAATAATTCCTTCAATAAAGATAAACCAGACAAACCACGACCTTCTATCTAATTCTCGAAAACGAATTTAAGTATCGTAGAGATAAAAGAACAAATTTCAATAAGCGTCAGAAAAGGAATGAAAAAATGGTTAGAAAGTTTCCGTATTATATGAATGTTTATGCACGGTTCTTAAGTCGAAAATCTGAAGTCAAAAAACGGTACAGGAAAATTACAATAACACTCAGCAATAATGTCAACCAGGAAGTTATGTATGATTTCCAGATAAGGCAAGTAGACTATACGTCAATAAAAAACAGGCATAAACTTGTTTATCGTCGAAAGTGTGCATAAAAAGTAGTAAATAAATTTAATCAGTTCATTTTCAGTTCTACTCAATCATTTATTTTCTCAGTTCGAAGGTACTTCAATTTGAGAGTATGTTAACCCTAATAGCCATGCGATTTTTAATTCCTGTCTCTCTTTGTTAATTTGTTTACAGTAGTGAATATAAAGAGAAAGGTCTAGTCTAAACGTCCGGACAGTTTTTTTTGTGGAATCAGACTTTTTTGTGGAAATGAAATCTTAAGAAGCTTGAAACCGGGTTGCACTTGATTCGATAACGTCAAAGACACGTTTTGACGCAAGAACCATTCAAACGAAATCATTTTTCGAGGAGACGAGAGATGGAAACATCTTACAGTTTGAATATTTTATCTTCACAAAGAATCGTTTAATTGGAATTGTTCATGTCTAAAAACTTCTTTACAATTGATGAATTCAGGGCAAACTAGTTTAAACCTTTTTGAGTTTTTATATTTAAAAAAAAAACACATTTTCTTATTCTGGGTCGAACAACAATTCAAACTCCTTTCTCGTCGACTACATTATATAATTTTTATGGGGTTAATTTTATTGCCTGCACTTGTTTGCTCATACATCGACAAACAATGAACAAGGATGATTTCTCAGTGTGATAATTCTATTAAAAACTATTTTTTGCTATGTTGAAATTATTACTTTGTATATTATGTAGGAATATTTCTATATTTCTCGAAACGCTGTGCGGCAATGAATAATCGCTAATAAAGATCATTAATTGGATTTATCGAGAATTCTATCGACCATTCTATAAAGGTTGAACAAAATTGGGCTAACAAAATAGAGCTGGATGACTATCCATGGCTTTTTTCATGCGAGGAAATTAGATTGATCATTGGCATATTATTTTACATTCTACAGCACTTTTTCCGCCTCAACGCTTTTTGATTATCCTATCAACTATGAATGTAACAAACAAAAATCTGTATACAACAAATGACAAAGATAATGATCAATTGCAAGGCTTTCAATAGAAAAACAATGTAAAGAATATGTACGACTTTACCAGATATAATAAGAATCTTATTCAAAATATAAAATATCATTAAAATATAGCTGAATTTTTCAAGGTCCGGGCCCGGACCTGAACCCTTCAGATTTCAAAATTTCCGGGTTTGGACCCGAACATGGTGTCATTTTGTGATTTCAGAACTTCGGTTACCTCTAACATAAATAAAATATTAAAATTGATTTAGATATTTGGCGGGGTTATTCCACACATAGTGTTTTTTGTTCGATATGAAAAATTAAAATGCCGTTATGAAACATTGAAAACATCGGTCTTTGTGGATGTACGGAAATAAGAAGAATAATCAATAAAACACGAAATTATACAAATATTTTTAATTTTGCAAAAAACTGGAAACATTCACTTAAGAACAATGTTTGATTTATTATGAGAATTAGAAATTTCATCTTGAAAAACCCAGACAAGATCCCGTACAAAGTCGAAAACCCTTTAGGACAGAAGTCTCAAGCCTCAAAAAGAGGATATTTCTGGAAAATCCGGACATATGGTTACCCTAATTACACTTACCAGCAAAATCCGGGTAAACGGCAAATGTAAGAATTAAAATGCAGCTAGCGATCTTCATTTCTTCGAGATAGATTTCGTGAGCGGCGAGTGAGAAATTTGGAATATTTTCACTGCTATATATACTAACCTCTATCAAATTATTCACTTTACTTAAGACAATAAAGTGCTTGACATCATTTTCAAACCAGAGGAAAAAAAACAATTTGTAACAACTTTGCCGAACATTTGCTTTACTACCCGTTAAGACCGTGACATGACAAAATCACGGGTTTCAGGAAATGGAGCGGAGGAAAAACATCTATCTATGATAGTACGATCAGTAAAGAGGTCTTTGATTATTATCAGATCATATCGCACAAGGTTTTCAAATTAATAATTCTTTATTATATTAGCTTTCTGATTTTCTACAGCAGCAAGTATTTTTCCTTCAATTCAAGAATAATCTAAAAAATATTAAATTTTTTGTCCATATTACAAAGCTTTTAGTAGTCATTGCTATTCTGAATTTTCGTACAAAATATCTCGCAAGCAAACACTGCAGCAAAACGAAAAAAATTGTTTTAAAATCGCCTAGAGTCCAGAAGTCTTAATTGATTTTGATGTTTTTTATTGGAAATATAATTAACTGAATTCCAAGAAGATCCGAGCCTATTTTTCGATTTTCTGTTTATTGTACTTTGAAGTACAAAGGTTTTTACCTCATTTGACTGTTTTAGCAAAAATTTATGTTACTGGATAAACTATTCCAAAATTTCCAAAAGGCATAATCCATTTCAGCACCAAAAATACGTATATTTGTACTCGAATAGGATTTTTATTTCACAAATGGAAACCTTCTTTCGAGATCAAACCTCAACCTCAAATAAAGTAACCCAAAACTTATTTTGTGATGATTTGTGCCAAAATTCATTTTTTCTAGAGTTACAGGCATACAAACTGAAAAAAGACATTTTTGCCCTCAAATGGTGTTAATATACACTTTATTCACAATCTGTTTTTCGTAAAAATCAGGAACTTTCTATATCTTTCAACTGAGCTACAAAATACAATACATAAAATAAACTTAAAAGCATGCAATACTTTATCATATTCACGATCAAGTCTTTTCATTTTTTATAGCGTTTCAAAAAATAAAAAGTTTTAGGTCAGATAATTCAAATAAAAATTTCTTGAGCTCGAAAAATTTCTTCCTTTATTTTAAAGAGAGTATATAAAAAAATGTGGTTCTAGACAAATTCAATTCAAATGTGGAAAATAACTTATGAAGATTTTCAGAAACTTTTAAATTATTAAGACTTTTTAATTTAGTTTTGCTTTTTGATTATTCATAAGCTATTAGATGAATCATTCCAAAAAGACAATCAGGAATTTAAAATAAAATTTGTGTACCTATCCTGGATATTTCCATACTAATTTTGAAATTTTTAATGCTTGTTAATTATAATTTGTGTTACCTCCTCTCTTCAGGAATTTTTTCGGTAATTTTAAATTCGTGGGATTTTTTTAATTCAGTGAATTTATGTCATCCTCTCACATATATACCTATGAATTAATATTTAGTGTATTTTATGAAGCATTTCAAATCAATCTTAATGAATCAAAAAAAAAGTTATTCCAATTCTAAGGTTGCACATAGAAGAAATATAAGATTCAATATTTTTAATGGCAGAAATAGAAAAAATCTTGAATGACAATCTTGTATCATGATCTAAATAATATTTCCAAGCGCTTTAGATTTGTAAATTCTTATGAATTTCCATTTTGTATCTGTGAGAAATAATAGTTTCAAAATAATTTTTGGAAGCTCTATAAATTATCTTATAAGTTTTTTTGGGGAGTTGGAAACTTTTTCATGATTGAAATTCAAAATGCATCCGCAAACAAAATATGAAAGTTTTCATAAATGATAATAGAGCAAGACCCTGAATCTTTTAATTGTCGAAGTATATTTCAATTTGATGAGGTCCCTAGAAATGAGCTATTTTCCCACTGCAATTGATCAAACTTTCAACCTCATTTGGGCTTTACGGAATATCAGGATAACAATGTATTCATTCAAAATTGTGTCAGGGACCAAAAATTAAACGTTTTAGTACATAGACGTTTTCTATTTCTGAAATTTGCTGTTGCTGATCCACAGAATCAACATTTATTTCGAAATGTATGAAAACACGCATGCACGCGTGTAGCGCGCTTTAGCTCCTCGTCTATCAAAAAAAAAGTGATGTGATAAAATGTGTCGAAAATTTCGGACTATTTGTTGTTGAAAACTTGATCGGCTTCTGAATGACTTGAAATTGCTGATAACTTTCGAATTGATTACAACTCGTAATTTAATTTATGATCCTTATGGTGGCGAAATATTTGATTATTCTTCCAAATACAGATCTTAAATTATAGACTTTTATCAGATAATAAAACCTAATTTCATGAAATAAAAAAATAATTCATTGCCGTTTATTATTTAATATCAAGGGGTTGATCATTCGAATTTTGAGTGTACACCAGATATTAAGATTTTAAAGATTTCTTAAGATTTCGAGGAATTTTGAAGGATTTCGTAGAATTTTAGACCAATTTGAGAAATTATAGAGAATTGTATGGAATTTCAAGGGAATTGAAAGGATTGCAAGCGATTTAAAATAATTTCTAGCGACTGTAACGAATTGAAAAAGCTTTAGAAGATTTTCACAGAATATCTTTGAATTTTAATCAATGTAACAAGGAGATGATCAGAGTTGGGATTTTTTTTGAATGTCATCAGTTCCCAATCTTCGAAAGTTCATTGGATGACTATTAATTTGTCAGAACATTATTTGCCAGTGGCGATCCGTTTGCGAAAAGATCGACTATTTTCAAAAAAATTTGTCTTATGTAATTTTTGTAATTTGTAGATTCAGTGTATTCAAAAATTAATAATTTTTCTAGAAAAAATACGTGTTGAGGAAAAATAATATTAACATTTGAACAAGCAAATTTTGTACTGGAAACAAGTGTTAAACAATTTTGCATGTACAGTAAAAATGTTAAATTTTTTTTGCAAAAGTAAGAGGAGCGAGTATCTAGAAAAAAAGATAAACATTCGAAAAAGCGAATTTACTATTTAAAAAACTGTTGAAAATGATATATTTACATTATTGAAATAAATTTTACATAAGAATTGATTAAATAGATATTTCAACAAACAAAACATTTTTTTGTTGATGTTGAAAAAAGTCGTTTTTTCGAAGACGGGTCGCCATTGACAGATAATGTTTTGGAAAATTATTAGTCATCCAGTGGACTCTCAGTATAGAATTTACCAATTTACGCGACTTGAAAAAATCTCAACTTAAGTCAATTCCTTGTAAGCAGATTTCAAGGGATTTTGAGAGATTTCGAAAGATCTAAAGCGTTAGTAATGGGTTTCAAATATGTTAAAGCATATCATAAAACTTTTGAAGGTGCTAATGAATTTGAAAAAATTTTTAGATATTCCAAAGAATTTCAAAAAATTTCAAGGGTTTTCGGAGTATTTCAAAATATTTTAAAAGATTCTAACAGCACTTTCAAAAGGATTGTAAGTAACTTTAGGACATTTAAAAAGATTTCACAGATTTCCTAAGGATTTGAGGTGATTGAAGAATATTTTAAGGAATTTCCAAGAATCTCTTGACATTTCATGACCAATAAATGGATTTTTAGGGATGTCACAGGATTTCTATGGTTTTGAATTGGTTGAAAAGACTTCAGGGGATTTAGAGAGATTTCAACGATTTGGTAAAAGTTTTTAGTGGGCTTCAAAATACTTCACGGAATATGACAAAACTTCTAAAGGCTTCAAGTGGTTTCCAAAGATTTCAATGAACTTCAAGAGATTCCTGGAGACCTCAAAGTATTTTTGAAGATTTTAAGGATTGTCGAAGCATTTCAAGGGAATGCACATTACTTCAAATTATTTGTAAAGATTTCGAGGGGTTTCACAAGATTTTGAGTGGTTTCTAAACATCTTATGGAATTTCAGAGGATTTCTAGGGGTCGCGAAATATTTTATAAGATTTCAATGGGACTTCAAGGATTTCCAGAGAACACAACAGGTTTAAAAAATTATGAGGGATTTAAAATTATTTAAAAAAGTTTATGTTATTTATAAAGGATAGCTACTGCTGGGACTTAAACTGACCAACTCTTTGGCAATCATTCATAAATATCCAATTTTGAGGTTTTAGCGGTTTAATATGCTGGAATATGATATTTTCACACGAAATTTATTTCTGAAAGACTTTATTTTCAGGCACTAGACCCCTTTTTTGAGAGCCGCTCACATATATATTTCAAATTTGCGCTCTGTAAAATCGAAAAATGTTAAGCTTTGAGTGTATGATTCCAAATTCAACATACGAATATAAAATTGAACAAGATTGCGAGGAGAAGCCTTTTAAATAGTTGCGAAAATGAAAACTTCAGCTTTATTCAAAACTGTAAGACATTCAATGTGAATGTGTGCAAACTGAGAAACTCGAAAATTCGATATTAATTTCGAAGTTTCAAATGAAAGTACCATTGTGGAAATGTATTTGCACAATTAAATACAATATACATTACAATGAATTTTTAAACTACAACAATGTGAAGATTATAATTTTTTGTGGAATATGTAATTACCTGTGAAATGTTGTAAATGTGTCTAAATAATGAGAAAAATGGTCGTTTTTAGTAGATATTTTTTATGGTTCTTATATTCGTAGAAAAATTAAGAAAGACTTCTACTAGAAAGTAGCATTCATTTCCAGAATCAGGATACTTTTTTCACAAAACTTTAGAAGTCATTAGAAATTTTTGCGGCAAATTACAATTTTTATTTTATTGAATTTATTGTTTTTTTGTACGATCCTGTAATTCTGAAAACTAATAAGTATATTGATTACAGAACTTCCTACATTTTGAGAATCATTAGAATTTTTTACATATGTATATTATTGCGCTTACCAACAGAATCTAGCAGGAACACCGCGTTTGTAAGGAGAAGAGTTTTGATAACAATCTTCATGTTTGTCATCGAAGGATTTCGTAAGCGTGACTAATAAATTTTTCAAAAAATCACTGCTTATTATACTGACGATTTCCAAGCTTCACCAAGAAACTCGAGACGAACATAAAAATTCACGTAACGTTGTTTATACTCCAAAATAAATTTTTAGAAAAAAGGGTTCATAAAGCATGCGCGTACTACGAGTATTCATAAGAATATATTTTCTTTGACTTATGCAAAGTTTGACATGAAATAAACAAAAATTATGTTTCAAATGAACAAACAATTTCTTGATCCTGTATCAAAGATGCAAAAACGATGTTTGAATTTCATAAATTTCGTGTAAAAATTAAAATGGAAATGCTCAAATTTATCAAATCATCAATCATCCATTTGATTTGAGTAGAAAAATGTTGTGATTTAACATGAAAACACACACACACACACACACACACACACACATATATATATATATATAATTTGAAAAATTGGTCAAAAAGCCATCGCAGGATTTGTATGAATCAAAGACAAGACCGACAAGATCTACTAGATATGTAAGTATATGGAAACAACGTAGTGATCATTTCATCAGCATGTAGCAAATAATCATAGCACGCGCTTGCTCCATAGACCTCTGTTTTTCTTAAAAATCTATTTCATCGCATCAACAAAGCTACGCAAATTTTTATATTCGTGACGATTAAATATATATATATATATATTCGATTTTTTCGATTTTGAAAATCCAAAACTTTGGCAATTTAAAAAAATTGTCCTATGAAATTCACAGCGAGTTTTTCATGAGTACAATTTCTGGAAATGAACAACTATAAAGAATTATGAGTAAAAGACAAGTTCTGCGCGAGTAACAATTTTATGAAAAGGTGAAAAAACATGTTTTTATTTAATTTGGTTAATTGCATATTTCTTTAGACCTTTGACACGAACGATATATCAGAACTATCATGACCTATGTCATCGATTTTTATTGAAGTTGGTGTCGTTGTAGTCCTGTATGGGTTATATTTTGTGGCAAAAGCATTTTTTTAATTTGAAATTTAATTTCTCTTCAAATTCTGTGAGTTACAACACATTGAAATCTGAGGTCAACTTTTATTTAAACTGTAAAGATTCCGTCACTTCCTTGCAGATTCCAATGAAACGTACATGCATATTGTGAAACAAAATGCTGTGTCATGTGAAAAATAATAAAAACATTTTTCTAAGATTTTACCTAAATAGAAACTGGAAAATATTTTTCAGGTGATGTTTGACATAAAACACATATTTGTTTCCAATTTATTCCAGCACAGTGAGACAAAAGTGGATTTTCTTCAACAAATCAGTCGACAGGTCACAATTTTAATCCAACTAAGACGTTTTTCTTGAAGAATAGAGGCTGACTGAGTTCCGCAGAGGCTCCTCAAGGCGAATCATTCAATTTTTGTTTTCACAAAAACTGTGTAAAGAAGAAAAGTGAAAAAGTGGTATTTTCAATGAAACCATTTTTCAACTTGCAAAAAATGAACTGTATAGATGTAGAATCGATTAGAATAAATGAAATAGAAGAACATGAATAATCAATCTTTTAATTAAATGTGATTGATATCAAAAAAAATTCTATATAATCACACAAATCTGCGATTTGTTTATAAAAAACGAATTTTTTTCGACTATAGTTGTTGCGATTCGATATTTTATATCTATTCGGCAACGAAAAATCTATGGATGAGAGATTTTTGTTGTTTTGAACAAATTTTATAAACGAATATTGATAGTCTGGTATTTTTGTATGTGGAAAAAATCTTTCTCACCTGAAACTGCTGCAATAAGTTATGCGAATTTCACCGAGTACTAAGATATGCTATAAATTAGCAATCTATATTGTTATAAATGAATTATATGAAGAAATAGTTAATTATAACAACACCAGTCTTTAATTTATGGCATTTTTCGCAACTAGTTGAAATTTGCATAACGTATTGCATTAATATAAGTGAAAAAGAAACATTTTTCTCTCATGCGAAAATGTTGTAATTAAGTATTTGTTTATATTATTTATTTATAACAACATCGTTCAACTTTTGAAGGAGTAAAGTGACTGCCATGTTTTTTTTCCTATTTTTTGTATGGAAGACCACTTTTAGGTTAATTAATCGTAATCCTGGATCAATTGCAAAAAAAAACATTGAAGTAACATGAAGGAACTGAAAATAAATTATCATTATAAACAGAAGTATTCTTCTTATCAACTGAGAAGTAGTTTTCAAAATAAAAAATAGAAAAAAGTATAGCAGTCCTATTTTTAAGGTGTGACCGACTTTACCATTCTCATAAATATTTATATAGTTATTAAACTGTAAATTCTTTTGAAGGGATTAACACCGAGACCTAGACGTGTCAAGAAAATGATAGAAGCAAAGCGAACGCGGTTGGCATGCAGTTCCTGCGGAATATGTGCATACATACAAAGTATCAAGCTTTTTCATTTATTATTATTATTATTATTATTTATTTATTTTTTATTTATTTATTTTTTTGAAAAATAAGCGTTTCGTCCTAGGCTGACTCACCGGACTCATCAGTAAGGCAATGTGAATCAGCCC
>JAUMHM010004479.1:0-18144 GCA_032362435.1 Melikaiella ostensackeni | reverse complement strand
AACGTTTCTTCATAGGCCAAATCGTAAATCATCAAGATAATTGTTTAATCGTCTTTTTAACCATTTATTTGTATGTACTCGTATTATACGTTGAGCGCAGAAAATGGAGCGCAAATATTGTGATAAGAATGTATTGCTTAAGGCCGCCGGAGCCTCAAGTAAATAAATTTCCTTTTTCATTTGAAATGTAAAACACATTGAGTAATTTGTACATGAAGAAATATGAAATTTCGCATCTTTTGGTTTAATTCAATTTTTCATGTTTTAAAGTCGAAATCTTTTTTGGTTAAAACATTAACTATTACATTTTTATTGACAACTTATCTCCTTATGTTGAAAATTCAACTACTTGGTTAAAAGTGAAACTACTTTGTTAAGAACTCACTTTTTTTTGGTTGAAGATTCATCATTAAGTTGAAAATTAATCCTTTTAGTGGAAAATTTGAATATTTTGTTTAAAATTCGTTTTTTTTTTTGGTTGAAAACTAATTTTTTCATATGAAAATTCAACTATTTTATTTTAGGTTGAGATTTAATCTCTTCTGATTGAAAATTCAATATTACGGCTAAAAACATACGTATTTTGTTGAAAATTCATATTTTTCGTAGAAAATGAATCTTTTTGGTCAAAAATGCATCTATTTGGTTGAAAATTATTCGATTCAGTTGAGGATTTAACTATTTCGTTGGAATTTCGTCTGTCCTGATTGAATTCAAATTTTATTATTTAAAATCAAAATATTTTTTGGCTGAAGTATTAAACATTAAATTTTTATTGAGAATTTATCTCTTTCTGTTGAAAATTCAACTACTTGGTTAAAAGTGAAACTACTTTGTTAAAAACTCATCTTTTTTTTTAAAGATTCATCATTTCAGTTGAAAAATAATCCTCTTGGTAGAAAATTTTAATATTCTGTTGAATATTTGTTTTTTTTTTCTTAAAAACTAATTTTTCTATACGAAAATATAACTATCTCATTTTTGGGTAAGATTTAATCTCTTCTAATTGAAAATTCAATATTTCGGTTGAAAACATACGTATTTTGTTGAAAATTCCTATTTTTGGTAGAAGATGAATCTTTTTAGTCAAAAATGCATCTATGTGGTTACAAATTATTTGGTTTTATTTGAGGATTCGACTATTTTGTTGGGATTTCATCTTTTTTGGTTGAATTCGAGTTTTCATGATTTTGAATAAAAATCTTTCTTGGTTGAAATATTAACTATTACATTTTTATTGAGAATTTATCCCTTTAGGATGAATAATCAATTGCTTGGTTAAAAGTGAAACTACTTTGTTGAAGATTCATTCTTTTGGTTGAAGATTCATCATTTGAGTTGAAAGTTCATCTTCTTGGTAGAAATTTTGAATATTTTGTTGAAGATTCGTTTTTTTTGCTGAAAATTAATTTTTTTATATGAAAATTCAACTATACTATTTTTAGTTAAAAACTAATCTTTTTTCGTTAAAAATAGAATTATTTGGTCAAAAATTCAATTAGTAGGTTGAAAATTTACGTATATGGTTGACAAATCGTTTTTTTCGTGAAAAATGAATTATTTTCCATATTTACTGTGGTTGAAAGTTCAACTTATTTTTGTTATAATTCAAAAATTAAGTCTGCTATGGCTGCAATTTCAAATAATTGCCACTAATTTGGTTTAAATTTTATCTTCATAAGACTGTGAAAAAAATGTAAGATTTCAAAGATTTCGAGGGTTTTGAACAAATTACAATGAATTCCACAGCATTGTGTAAAATTCAATGAAATTTCGATCTATGTACAGTTTATCGCATGAAATGACCAGCATTTCTCAAGGTAAATACAGTATTAATGATACACGTCTAAAAAACAAACTTCTACGTCTTTCTTTGATTTTATATTTTTTTATCAGGGGTCATTCAGAAATTATGTAAGACGAATGGGGGAAGGGGGCGATTATACTTCTTCTCATTAGGTGGAGGGCGGGGGGTGAGTTAAAAGCTCTTACGTAAGAAAAATTGTTACTTTAAAAAAAAATCAATCCAAAGATATTACTACTTAGAAGAAAGTCCGGCAGAAATTCGATCTGTTAAACCAAGAATAAATTTTCTCTTCAAGAAAATGCCTAATTTATTGCGTTAAAGGTTTTTTAATAACGGTGAAAAATCAAACTGGAAACTTGATGAATTTTCAACCAAGAAGAATAATTTTATGCCAGAAGTAATGAATTTTCAACAAAAGTCATGAATTTTCAACCAAATAGTTGAGTCCTCAAACAAAAAAGTTTAATTTCCAACCAGCTTCATTTTTGACCAAAAAAGATTAAGTTTTTACCAAAAGAGATGAATTTTCAATGAAAGAGTTGAATCTCACACCATAAAAAAATTTTCAGTTATAAAATAAAAAGAATTGCAATCAAATTTTCGAATTATCTAGCCAAAAAGACCAATTTTCTACAAAGCAGTTGTATTTTTTACCCGACAAGACAATTTTCAACAAAATACATGAATTTTGTACGAAATAGTTGAATTCTCAGCTTATAAAGAACAAATTTTTAACCAAAAATGGAATAGTTAAATCTTTAGATTGAAAATCAACATTTTTTTCAGCCAAACATGGAAGAGTTGAATTTTTAAATAAAAAAATAATTTTTAAGCCAATAGAAAACACATTTTCAACAAAATATCTATTTTTTATCAATAAAAATAAATTTGTTTCTCAGAGGATTGATGTTCTTCCAAAAAAAAGAGAATTTTCAACAAAATAAATTTATTCACAACAAAGTTGTTGAATTTGAAAGCCAAAAAGACGAATTTTCTTCAAAACAGTTGAATTTTCGACCCAAAAATTTTATTTTTCAACAAGAAAGTCAAGTTTCTACCGAAATAGTTGCATTTTCATTCGAAGATATGAATTTTCAACCAAAAAATTAATTTTTAACCAAATAAATGAATTTTCAACTGGAAAATATCAACTTTCAGCCAGATAGTTGAATTTTCAACTAAAAGAGATAAATTTTCAAACAAAAATGAATCGATTTGTCAGCACGATAGTTAAATTTTCAACCAAAGAAATGAATCTTCAATCCCTGAAATTGGTAACGTAGTTAATGGGCGGCTCCTCAGTCATATTAGTAAATTATTCAAGATTTCAAATGTTTCGAAATATTTTAGAAATTTTCAGAACAATTTTCAATTTCAATATTTTGAAAAATTCACAGGTTTCAGTCCATTACAAGGAAATGTAAAGGATTTCAATAGATTTAATAAAATTTCAAATATTGCATTCTATGTCCTTCTTGCATTTTATATTTTCTCATATAATGAATGATTTACATGAAAAACATTAATATTGTTTTTCAATATACCTGAGTTTATATAAAGTTTATACTTGTTTGTAAAATATTGGAAATTAAGAAGTTTTAATTTTATATGAAAAGAGTTTGTAGCACCGATTTTGCTGGCAGTATCAATGATTGTCAGACTGAGGTCTGCCAGTAAAATCAAAAGATTTTCTTTGTTTTTCCTACCGTTAACATATTTTCTACCAGGAATTATTATCTCTTTATTGAGATTCGTGCTCTTCAAAATCAAAATTCAAGCATATGACGTATGTAATTTGACTTTTCATTGTTGATGGATTTTCTGAGAGCCTATTTTATAAATGTACGAAATAAACTTATATTTTATGGGTGAAAATAAAAAATTTGTAATTACTCGATCCTGAATTGAATAGAGAAAAATTCTTTCAGGTCAACATAAAACATTTTCTTCTATTCAAATTAATTACAGTAAGTGTAAAAATACCGATTTCCGAAAAGGAGAAGTACGCTCTTATTCTATAATTGTATTTTTTTGTATTCAATCAGGGTATTTAGCGTGTGACATCGTTTTAAATGCGACTTCCATTTATAGTGACTTTTGAATTTCAAGGTGGGGCTAATTAAATTATGATTTTCTTGTTTCGGGGTATAAATCATTATGGCTCTGAAAATTAAATTGTGCTTCTTCAAAAAGTAACTATTCATCACTAATCATAACTTCCACTTCTGGAAGATTTACAACTTCCTACAACCAAGAGAAAAAGTCCAGGCCTCACAGTTCGGTCCCTATATCCCCCATTGTTCCCTTAATTCAGCCTTGGTCTCTGAAGTACCCTATTTCCAAGATTTGGTCTCTCTACTCCACTAAAAAAAAGTCAGGAATCGTCAGAAAAAAATCAGGTTTTCTGACGAGAATTGTTACGTTTCTTACCGAAAGGCGGCCAGAAAAGTCAGAACTTTTGAGGAAATATGCAGAAATCATCAAAACTTGGGTATATACAAAAGATAATCCCTTTTTTATGGTCATATTGTACTAAGGGTTGAGTGGCTCAAAACCTAATCCCTTTTTGTATTTCTGAAATTATCTAAATCATTCATTTATGTTTATTTATGAAATCACTTTTTACTAATAATTTCATTATTAATATTCATATACTATATGATTTGGTAGGTGAATCTGAAAATGATGTCCGTTTTGACGCATCTTATTATAAGATACTTTATAATTATTTATCCTAATTTAAAAATTTTTGAGAAGAATTTTAGATATCTGGAATCGTTGAAACACGCACATTCTGAATTTCTAACTCTCAAATTTGTAATTTTGAAAGTTAGAAAGTTCTAATATTCAATTTCCAATCTTTTCCAGCTGGCCTACCGATGAGATACCTGATCATAAAGTGAATTTACATATAGTCTGGAATAGTCAGAGTCGTCAGAAATCGTCAGAATATTCAGAAATCGCTGGAACTTCTGAGGATTTGTCACTTTTCCTGACTTTTTTGTGTGTATGGTAGTACCCTATTCACAGTCGATAGCCTTTTTTTTTAATTTTACGTAAAATCGATGCGCCGAAATCTAAACGTTGCACTCTTTCGGTGTCATGAATAGCTTGGAATCTCTATTGGTATTCTTTCGGCTTAGGGTTACCCACTATTGAACTCAGATGTATACCTATTTCCGAATTTTTTTGATTTTTTTTTAATTCGCCCTGAATTCTTTGGAATTTCTTTGGAATCCACTCAATTCAATTGATCTTTCTTGGATTTTTAATTTTTGTAAATTCATCCAAAGGACTTTCAAATTCACCTTCAACTTTTATGGATTTTATCAGATTTGTGTTCATTCTCATTTATTTGAATTCAATTTAATTTTTCTGTATATAGAAAATTCATTCCATTCACTTGAATTATTTTTTATTCATCTTGAATTCGAATCAATTTCATCGAATTCTTCTGAATTCCCTTGAATTCTTCTTAATTCCATCCAACTTTACTGAAATGAATGGAATATTTTGCATTTTTTCAATTTTTAAAAGTTTATTTGTATTCATTCGGAATTATTCTGAATTCTCTTGAATTCTTTTGAATTCTTCCTGAATTCTCTTGTATTTCCTTGAAGTCTTCTCAATTCACTCTAATTTTACTGAAATTAGTGGAATATTTTGGATTTTTCAAATTTATCCTGAATTTATATTTTATAAATTTATCCTGAATTCTTTAAAATTCTTTGGAAATCTCTTGATTTCTTTCAAATTCGAGCAATTCGACTCAATCCAATGGATTTTATTTATTTATTTTTCAATTCACCCCGAAGTTTTTTGAGCTCACTTTGGATTCTCAGACATGATATCAAATCGCTTTTCATTTCCTTGATTTTTTTCTAAATTCACTCCAACTCTAATGAATTAAAATGCATTTTTTAAAATATTATTGAATGCTTTTAAAATCACTTGAATTTTTATGAATGTCATAAAATTTTTCACGTTTTGCTTCAATTCCTCTAAATTCACTTGAATTCTATTTTATTAATTGTTCTTTTAAAAATCTTTTCAATTTTTCACTCAGTTTACTTAAATTCTGTTGAATTCGATCTGATTTTTTTCAATTTATCTGAATTCTCTTGAATTTAACTAGAATTGTTTAAAATTCATTCTAAATTCTTATAAATTGATCCTGGATTTCATTAAATTCACTTAAATTGTTTTTTATTCATTGTTTTTTTCGAATTCAATTTTACTTCAGTTTACTTCAGTTTTGTTGATTTGCCCTGAATTTTATAGATTTTTTCAATTCATTTGACTTCTTTCGAATTTGACTTGAACTGTTTGGAATTCATTCTGAATTCTTATGAATTTATCCTGAATTTGTTCAAACTCACCTGGATTTATTATAAATTTCATCATATTGTTTTAAATTCAAAAGTACATTAGTCACACTATTCATGCACATTAGTCACTTTTTGAGTTACGATGATTTTCTTCCGAGTAAAAGGGACACGAAATGAGAGTATGTTTCGAAATGAATGCAAAAATTACCATAATTGCATTAGTTATCATAACTGGATAATTTCAGATTGAAGTCGTTCAGAATTGAAAAATATTTCAGATTCAATTTATAAAAATCGGACAATTTCAAAATGAAAGATTTTGAACTTTACTAATTTTGAATTGAAAATTCAAAATGTGTCAATATATATAATTGTCTGGTTATAAATGTAAACTTTTTCAAATGGTACAATTTCAAATTCAAATATCAAAATACGAATTCAAGTTTAAATTCTGCATAATCTTACCACTTCAAATTGAGTCTCAATGTTTTGACAATTTAAATCTTGAAGCGGCTTTAACTTAATAATTTGAAAGCATTTAAAATTCAAAAATTGTGATCAGGAATCGTTAAAAATTAAATAATTTCCAATTAAAATATTCAACCTTTTCAAGTAAGTTTCAATTGAAGACATTTAAAATATAGAAATTCCAAATTTTGATTTTCAGAATTTGAATTCCTGATAAAAAATACACAGATTTAGTATAGGTTTCGAAATAATTTGAAAATTTACATGTAAAATTACCAAAATTAATACATACATTGTTGAATGATTCGATAATTTTTAAATCATGCTGTCTATCTATTTCTCATTCTTTTAGCTCCTTTATATTTTGCTCTCAATTTTGCGAATGGATTTCATCATTAGAAAATCTTGAGCCGCTTAAAAAAGATTAAAAAAATTCGCTTAGAAAAAAAGAAAAATGACTACCCATATCTATGAAAAATCTACTGCCTTAAAAAACTTCATTATCATATCTCATTTTTTTAAAAAAGCGTACCCTTTGAGCGTCAAAAAAGTACCCTATAAGCTTGAAAAAAGTACCCTTTGTACCCTATTCTTTACTTTATTGGGACTGTAAGGCCTGAAAGTCGAAAAAGTCGACTTTTTCGAAAATTGTTTATGGCCTGAAATCTTCATTCATTAAATTCTCATTAAAAATGATGTTAATACAACATTTTTAACACACAATTCTCTTTTTTCTTGAATTTTCAACTGAACTTGATGAAAATTGAAAATTGAATTTGCAACAGCAAAAATTTGCGAATTTCCTTAATATTTTAAAACCGCTTGATATTTCATTGAAATCCATTAAAATTCTTTGGAATCTCTTAAACCCCTAATACCTTTGAAAATATTTTCAAATCCATTAAAATCTTTGAAATACTTGGAGATCCTATGAAATCTCTCAAATCTTGTGAAATGCACTGAAATTCCTTGAAATTTTTGGAAATCCTATAGGGAGTTCTTTAGTACGAACAGATGCAGGTGGAAAAAATTATTCGCAATATTTTTATATAGTTTTTAAAAAACTTACATTATAGATAACTTCAAACTAGAAGAAAATGTTTCAAATCGAATAATATAAAATTAAAATGTTCACAATTAGACAATTTTTTAAATTTAAACCTGTAGTACTGACCAATTACATTTCCGCAAAGGTCTGAGAGTTTTCCAATTTTTTAATCATCATTTAATTCAGGGTCTGGCCATTTTAATTGCCAAAATCTTCTAATTCTTTCAGGTAAATTTTGAAAGTGATAAAATTTCTATAGGCTCGATAAATGCATAAGATAGATTGTAATGCTTTCAAAAATTACTTTAGTTGAGAACTCGTCTCTATGGTTAAAAATTATATTATGTATTTGTTCGAAAATTTAATTCTTTTTTTGAAAATTCGTCTTTTTAGGTTTAAAATTTCTGATGCGTGACGGTAGAGTACAGGGTTTAAACCCTATTTTTTTTAAGGGTATAAAAATTCCAGGACCATGAGCAAAATTCAAGAAATTTTCCACGTTTTTCCAGGTGAAAAAGAATTTAAGGACTTTTCCAGGTCTTCAAGGATTAATGATTTAATTGATTGAAATAATTTAATGATTTGATGAAAATCTTTTGATATAAACGATTTACGATATTTTATGAGCCACAATAACAATTAGTACGGCTTTTTGAAGCTTGAAATATGATAATTGTAGTTTTGTTGTTATAAATCTTTATAATGAAAATAATTACCAGTATAAAATTCTTATTTTATTGATTTTTTCGCACCGTTGATTTGCATATAATATTCATCTCTTTGATTTCCAATTATCTGAATTAATATTAAGAAACATCAATTAGTTTCATATTTTTATATATATTCATTAAGATTAAGTATATGTTCAGAAATCATTATCAAGTTTCAGAACATTATAATGTTAATGGGTTTCCAAACTAGGCCTATTTCGTTTGAAAGGGTATTTCATTTTAGCAACTTACTACCGCAAAATGAATTTTTCATCTTTCGTCTTCTATAACATGAAAGTTGAAATGTGATAGTCTTTATTTCCGACATGTCGAAGAACGATGGCCCAACTCTGACTCCCCTGTTTTTTAAGAAAAATAGATACTTACATTTAAGAAAATTCAGGTATAGTTATTAAAAATACTGCCATGTAGAAAAACGCATGATATTTATTCAATATAATATTCAGTTTTAAAGCAAAAATTAGTGATCATTTTAATCGCTGTTTTCGGACTCATAGTACGTTTTTCTGGCAGCACTTTGGGGTTACGAACGTTTTCTTGGTGGTTGAATGGTTCCACTCGTGGATGGTTGAGAATTGCTCGGTGTTTCGGGGGTAACTCTCTGCTTCTTGGAAAATGAAAACGACATGGCCAGTATCATATGTAATTAAGACAGCATAAAGAATGATTTTGGAGGTTCTGTTCTAAAGATGCCAAGTGAAAAAGAGATTTTATAAGAAATTTTTGCTCAGCGAAACGTTTTACGACGAGAACTAGCGCGAAACAAAGGGGGTCGGAGTTGGGCTACTATTTGAAGGTCGCATTTGGGCCACGTGATTTTCCGTTCGAAAAGTAAACGTAAAAAATTATATACACTGGCTTTCTTGACTTACTTCCTGGATTTCAAAAAGATGAGCCCTCGAACTTTCCAAAACAGTCGGATGTGCGCGTGTACATGAATACGTACAGTTTCTAGCCAGATTTGTATGGAAACGACAAAGCGAATCGACGCTTGCCAAAAACACGTCCTTCTTTCCCAGTAAAAAATAACTAATTGGGGCAAATTGTGGCGAATTGGGGTTTGTCTTCAAACTGGGCGAATTAAACTAAATTGTCCTGCACTGAAATTAATTTGTGCTGATGAATAGACAGGAATTGGTTCCCCCAAAAAGTTTTCGCTGAATTCGGGCGAATAGGATATTTGAAGATTATATTACTTTTCACGAATTTACACGAATTCCCAACCTGCTCCAATTCGTGATTGTCGCAACGCGTGATTCACGGGGTCTTTTAACGTATTCATCTCCATTGGCCCCAATTAGTTTCTTTTTACTGGGTTATAACCTAAAAAAGACTTAACTCGAAGTAGGGTTACCAACATCTAAAATGTCACTGATGCATGGTGCTTTGAAGAGCACGGTTGGTATGGCCATCAGTGTTGCCACATTGGCGTGAGAGGGGGGGGGGGCGGAGTTAGACCACCGGTCGAAGTTGGGCCATCCTCCCCTATCTTTGGAATCGTCGTAATTCGTACATTTCGAATATTATGTTTCTACATTACCAAGTGCTACATCAACATTTTTCATATTACGCACTTGAGCTCTCATTAGGCGTCGTCCATATAATGCGTTTAGGGGGGGAAGGCTCAAATATTTATGGGGAGGGGGGTCGGACATGCATTACGTCACACAAAAAAAATTTTCTTCCAATTATAATGCTAGTTTAAAAAAAAGTTTAAACACGAGGTGGCAGCACTATATTGACAATGCAAGTAAAAGGGTTTGAAACCGTATTATTGAATTCAGGAATAACACTGTTCAATCCAGATCTCAATATTTTCATGTAATAATTTTGAGTATTAAAACTTTCTCGTGACGTTGAAAACGTGGGATATGAAAAATGTCCAGATATATTTATCATAACATTTCACAGAAAAAAATAAGTGTAATCCTTACCCGGAATTCAGGGTGAAGATTACCTGCAACAAAAATTCCCCCATGTAGGTAAACTTTACCCGCACATCTCGGGTATTCTTCTGCGTTTTCCCACATTTGGTGAGTAATTCTCAATATTTACCTCGAAGGCTTGGTAAACTTGACATCGTCTGCTTGCAACAAGCAACACGTCGCATCTTTACATCCAAACAGCGTCACTCACCATAAGACTCCTGTGTGCTTTCTTGCGTTGTTCGATTAAAAATGTATGATAGTTTGCTCGGACGAGTGATTGTACCATCAATTTTGCAAATACAGCGGTTTTGCCAAACGAATTTGACAGCTCTCAAAAGTCGCCACGGTCTTTAAAGATAAATAGTAATCTATCGGATATGACAGTGTAAAGTTACCGGCAGAAAATTCTAAGCAGGGATGGGAAAGTACAATACCTGATGTAATTTACATGGATGCTTACTTTAATTCACTACGTATTTTACGTACTAAACTTTAAAAAGGTACAGAGTGGAATTTAAATTCTCTCCATCTTTGTCTATTTTACTTACGACCTCAGCAAATAGCAGAGTCCTTCATTTGTATCGTTATTCGCCACAACCTTTAAATTGGTTCCACAGTTTTCATACTAAAGAAATCATTACGACTCATTTACACCTTTGTTGGAAAAAACTCACTTCCTCTCACTCTAACGTGTGAGAATAGCATGAATTTTTAGAATAACTTATTCCAGTCGACACATTATTCTTACACATTACACCAATCCTAAATCTCCGTTTCAGCAATCTAACCTCAAACGAATGAAATTTCTACACCGGATTTGCGAAGGACCAATGACCATTGATTTTGCTATACACGAGCTCATGAGCAGGCGTGGAAGAAGCTAGTAAAAATAGACCTCTATCGCAAATTCGGCGCAGAAATGTGCTTTTTTATAGTTAGATTGCCATCGGGATCGGTCCAAAAGCTACACGTATATCGAACGTGTAACCAGTGGAATAAGCTATACAATAAACGTAGGCTATTGTCACATGTTAGAATGAGAGGAAGAGAACTTTTCTAGGAGAGATGTAAATAAGCCTTTAGATCAAGTTACCTAGGGCCATGTTTTGTTTTGGTACAGTATGCTTTTACAGCAAATGTACACTTTTAAATGAATGTATCTGATTCATTGAAACGCGGCCCAAGTCTCCACGCTGTATAGATCTCTCTCAGTAAAATGGTGGACTACAATATGGTTGGAATATTAGAGTGGGAATCCGATGGTTCCATGTAATCGATAAAATTTCTTTTTCTATCAAATGAAATCAGACAGAGAAGTTCGATCATCTTGAAACGATCAACTGCAATCTTTTCTTTCTATCTCATGGATCGGAAGGAGAGAGGCGATAATTGATGATCGAAAGGTCTAGACTTGTCTATTATCGACTATTGTGCCTTTCATTCTGACTCATAAGATAGAAAGATATAATTGCAGTTGATCGTTCTAAAATGATCGAACATCTCTGTCGAAATTTCATACGATAGAAAGAGAGATTTGATCCATTAGATTAAAGACATCAGATTCCCACCCAGAGTACGCACAAAGAAAGGTATCAAATGAATGAAACTAAACTTTATTTTTTTAATGTCTTCGTAATAAATCATTTTTGACTAAAAGCGTATTTAAAAATTAGTGTCTACTTTCCAAGGACTATTTATGAATTAATAATGAAATCGATAACTATTCTGTACAACACCAGCATGTAAATTTTGGTTTTTCATGCATGTAGGGTAGACGTAGGACAGTTGATTTCTGAGCAATCGGAAAAAAAACAACTGGAGCGCATGCGCAGTTTGTGCTTCGACGATTGAATATATCAAGTTGTGACGTCAGCTGGCAAGATGTGTGCACGCCGAGGGTCAAGTCATAATGCCAATTGCATGGGACGAAACTTTTTTGTTTTAATAACCTGGAAAAATAGTTATTTGTGTGGCAAGTACGAAACAAGGCTGTTTTCTTGAGTGATCAGTACTTCACAAACGAATGAAATCAGCGTTTCAAACCTGCCACACACAATATTTCTCATTACATCCTCATCGCGAAAAAGTTCGATGGAAAGCACCAACCAACAGGAAAATAAAAAGACGCGATTTTTAAACATCAACACTGGACTGAAACTGCAAGACATAAAAGGACATGAACTGTCATTGTTCGGCACTGCCTGTTTCTTCCTTTAGATAGCGCGCTCACTATTTATCACTTCAGCCAACCTAAAATTCACTACATCTAATCTAAATTCAATTTATCCAACTTCGGAGCAAGGAATTAAAGGTTAGGAAGCCTTACACCTCCTTCCACCTTTAGTCACCTTTCACGGTTAGTCTACCGCCCTAAAATTGGCCACTTCACGTGCTTTTATACAGCCACAAAATATCGCCTTTTTGCGTAGGTGTAATAAAGAATGATTTTTTACCACGAGTCTTTGGATTTGGATATTAGTTTTCATTTTTCAAAAGGAGTTTGATTAAATAATAAAATTGTTATAAAAAGATTATCGATTTCACTATGTTATTGAAGAGCTTTTGAGAAATAAAAAGTATATCAAGATACACTCCTAGAGAAAAATTATTTTTTTCCACGTTATTGAAAAAAAAAATGTTGTCACTCAAAAACACGTTCCGCACAATGATACATAACCATGAAGACCTTCAAGTTTTGTCCTATGTAATTGGTATTATTGTTTGGCTCTCGGTGTGCAGACATCTTGAATTCTCACCATTCAACGTGAAATACGTAATTCACAATTTGTGATTGGACGATTTCGCTTCATCTTCTTCCGCAAGGGAAAAGAGTGGACCTAACGGGAGAAAATTAAGTCACTTCCGAGGGTAGGTTAAATGGAATTATCAGGAAGGTTAGCATAGTTGGTACATTAGTACACTTGAATGCATGCAACTTTTTGAAAAGAATATTCTAAACGTGAAAGTAAGTTATAAATTTATAATAGTAATATTTTTCAAGCGTAGAATTCATTTGCGCAATTATTTTTGATCCTTTTGTCGGTTGTCGACCTTTCAGGTTCACGAAATAAAATAAAATATCCAAAACTTGAGGTTAGAGTGCCCATATCAATTCAATTTCAATCGATTCTGATCAAATTGATCTGGTACTCTAACCTCAAATTTTGGATACTTTATTCTGAGAGTCTAAAGTTACGCGAAAATAAAACTGTTGAGGGTCTGGGATTGGTTGAAAACCAATCCCTTTTCCAGCTCGTCCAATGAAAGTTGCAGAATTTTCAAGGCTTCGCGAAGGTATAACCGCAGCCTATTTCATTCTATTTCGTGAAACTGAAAGGTCGACAACCGACAAAAGGATCAAACATAATTGCGCAAATGCATCCTACACTTGAAAAATATTTCTATTCATGAATTTATAACTTACTTTCACGTTTAGAATATTCTTTCCAAAAAGTTGCATGCATTAACGTGTACTCATGTACCAACTATGCTCACCTTCCTGAAAATCTCATCTGATCTAGCATGAACGTGACGTCACACTATAATATTCAATAGGAATCGTAATTCTCCAATTCGCCGCATGTAGCGCTCTCATCTGGGAATAAATAAAAATATGAGGACAGCAGTGGGACTCCGGAGCAGTGATCCCAGATTTGAAACGATATACACTCGCACACAATTAAAGCTCTATGTCCATGTGAAAAGGACGTACTGTCATCCCAAATTCAAAAGTCGTATCTACAGTTTCTGAAATTTTATGCAGGACGTGAAAACGCGTTTAAAGTTTTGCTGACAAGAATAAACATAGGGTTGAGTAAAAGATGGATGTTTTAGACTAATTAAACGTTAAATTTTCTACTGGTCCAAAAAAAAGTTGCCGTTTTTTGCTTTTTATGTATGAAATTGCACTTACGATAATATCAACGATTGATGTGTGATATGTCAGAATGTCGTATCTGTTCATAAATTTATTCTGACAAAGTAATTGAATAAAAACTGTTAATAAACGCAAAGAAACGTTATACTTCAACTAATTTTCATTGATTTATCTTTTCAATTCAACGAGTTTGAAGTTTTTGCTACACAAATAATAGATAACATAACTTACAAACGTGAACCATCTCCTCGCAGTTCATGCGCAACTAGATACGACATTAGAAATTATCGCGAACGTTTGACCTTGAAAGATACGTAAATATTCTCCATAAAATAGGCATTTTCGCAACATACTGGCCAATTATTAGTTAGACGGGACGATTTTGAAGGTCATAAGGAACACGTCCATCATCATAACTCATTTTCGACATATGTAGATACGATTTTTGAATTTGAAATGGCAGCGTAGCACATGACTGTGGTTGCGCGCAAAACCGACATATCCTCTTCTGAATCCGAAAATTTGAAGATGCACGATTACCGATCTGAAAGCTTCGGAAAACTTCGGCGGGATTCTGTTCATATCTCGATCCGCATTTGAAAGAAATTGAAAAAATTGGCGATTTTGATGTTTCTCGCGATTCTTAACTTCTTATATGCTTTGATTTTGAGGTTATGTTTTTTCAGGTGCAGAATATTAATATTTATACCCATAAATTAATGAAAAAATTCAGCATTTCGTTTGGCAGTTTATTATATAGGTTCACTTTGTAAAATTATCTACCAACTTTTGAACTAATTTCTCCGATTATCTATCAATAAATATTTATAACAATAGTTAAAAAAACACTTTAAAGAAATGTGGATAATTTTTTGATAATACACCTTATGTTTTTCTCAAATTCAAATACTTACTTATAATAAATCTTTATATAAATACAGCAAATTACACGCGCATCTAGCGTGTGTTTGGTTATATTATAAATTATTTCATTTTCAACATTCTTAGCATAATTAAATTTTTAAGCATAAAAAACTACCGAAAACGACCTACAAAGTAGTTTCAGAATTAATGATAAAACAGGGTGCTTTTTTAACGTGAGTCCCCTTGCCTCTCACAGACGAAAAATAAATCTAATATAATTATAATATATTAGATTTATTTTTTGTTTATTATTCAATTATTTTGACATTTTTGGTGATCGAATTGGCTTTAGGGTCCAATGATTGAATACAATTTAAATTGCTTCAGATGTTTCGGCAAACAATATTGGCCCTCTTCAGTGAATTTTATTTCTGAAAAAAGTACAAGTGAGGGTGTTCATAACACTAAATACGTCTACAAAATTATCACTTCGGTGAGTTTAGTTCTTTGGTTGACTTTGGTAGGACAATGAACATTAAAAAAATTGATTGATTAGAGGCGAAGTGTGATTTAAAATTGACGAAATAATGAGCGCGATTGGAATGGATATAAATTGTGGCAAAGGGGTGATGAAAAGTACAAAATGTTATGAATAATCATTTCTTTGGATGTAACAATTGTTCTTTGGTTGCCTTTAATAATTTTTAAAAAACATTTATTTGACTGAATGCAAAATTAGAGCTAATACAGAGTGGTTAAAGTTAAAGTAAATTATATGACGAAGAGATGGTAACAATTTTAAAGTATTATAAAATAATTTTTTTGAGTCGTCAATTGTTTTTTTGTTGACTTTGGTAACTTTATAAATTTAGAACTAATGACGAGTTGTTTAATTGAATACAAATGTGACGTACAGATGATCAAAACTCGTAAAGTCTCAAAATTATTTGTAAAGGTTATAATGTGTTAAATATATTTAATAAAATTTCAAAATATTAGAAAGGTTACAAGAGTTCTGGGAGAATTAACAATTATTTCAAAGATTTCAAAAATGTCGAAATGGTTTAAAGGTTTAAAGATTTCACAAAAGAACTGATGACGAGTTGCTTGATTGAATACACATGTGATGAAAAGATGATTAAAAATAATCAAGTCTCAAAAGTGTTGATAAAAGATTTTAAGGGATTGAAAACATTTAACAAAGATTCAAAAATATTCAAAAGGTTTAAAAAATTTCAAGAGAATTCACGAGAATTTCAAAGATTTCAAAAATTTTTGAAATATTTAAAGATTTGATGATTGCAAAGCTTTAAAGATTTAACCATTTTTTTCAATATTCCAAAACTTCAAAAAGGGGTTTAAAAGGAATTTCAAACAGATTTAATTGAAGAGAACAACTGACCTTATGCGATTTACATGACGACAAATTTTCTATAAATCGTATAAGGTCAGTTGTTCTCTTTGATGAAATCTTTGTGAAATTCCTTTTAAACCCCTTTTTGAACTTTCGAAATATTTTTTGAAAAATTTTGTTAAATCTTTAAAGCTTTGAAATCATTAAATCTTTAAATATTTTGAGAATTTTTGAAACCTTTGAAATATTCGTGGATTCTCTTGAAATTTTTGAAACCTTTTGAATATTTTCAAATCCTTGTTAAATCTTTTTAATCTCTCAAAATCTTTCATAAACACTTTTGAGACTTTATAATTTTAAATCATCTCTCTATCACATGTGTATTCAATCAAGCAACTCGTCATTAGTTATTCTTTTGTGAAATCTTTAAAACTTTGAACTATTTCGCAATTTTTGAAATTTTTAAAACTTTGAACTATTTTGCAATTTTTGAAATCTTTGAAATAATTGTTAATTCTCCCGAAACCTTTGATACCTCTTGTAATAATTTGAGATCTTTGAAGTCTATCGGGAAAAAACAAAAAAAAAGGAAACTTCTTAGAATAATCTGAAATCTTTGAAATCCTTCGAATTGTTGTGAAACCTTTTGAAATCTTTGAAAAATTTCTCAATTTTTTTTTATTTGTGAAAATCTTAAAAATTTTTGTTAAATCCTTAAATCTTCTGAATACTTTGAGATTTTTGAAATCTTGGAAATATTCGTGAATTCTCTTGAAATTCTTGCAACCTTATCAATATTTTGAAATATTTGTTAAATATTTTTAATACATTACAATCTTTCACACACAATTTTGAGAATTTACGACTTTTAATCATCTCCTTGTCACATTTGTATTTGAGCAAGTACTCGATTTAAGAATTCGCCATCAGTTCTAAATTCATAAAGTTACCATTTCATTTTTTCATTAATTTTAAATCACACTTCGTCTCTAGTTAATCTATGTTTTGAATGATTATTGTCCTACCAAAGTCAACCAAAGAACTAAATTCACCAACGTGATAATTTTGTAGACGTATTTAGTGTTACAAACACCGTCACTTGTACTTTTTTCAGAAATAAAATTCACTGAGGAGGGCCACTATCGTGTGCCGAAACGTCTAAAGCAATTCAAAATGTCAAGTTCAATTATATTAAGAATGTTGAGAATGAAATAATTTAGAATGTAACCAAACGCATTCTAGGTGCGCGTGTATATATTACTGTATTCATATAAAGAATTAACAGTAAGTATTTGAATTAAGGAAACGATAAGGTCTATTACCAAAAAATTATCCACATTCCTTCAAAGTGTTTTTTTTTTAACTATTGATATAAATATTTATAGATAGATAACAGATAGATTTATAATATAGATTTTTATCATCTCTTTCTTTCTCATTCTGATAGTTTAGTTTAAAAAAATATCACACTCTGAAGAAATACTTGAACAATTTTTTGATAATACACGTTATTATCGGTAAAACACATGTCGTCTTATTTCCTTTAAACGACAACATATAATTGAAACTAAAGGGTTTTCATCAAATGGGAACAATTTTAAGTTGGTAGATAATTTTGCAAAGTGAACCTATATAATAAACTGCCAAGCTGGATGATGAATTTTTTTATTAATTTATGGGTGTTGGATTTATGTTTTGACCTCTAAATTTAATTATTATCAATTAAATTAATTGAATTC
>JAUMHM010004471.1:0-18145 GCA_032362435.1 Melikaiella ostensackeni | reverse complement strand
CTGACCTTGAGGGATGGAAAGACTCCTCTTTAAGATATAGTTTTACTCTTCAGTATCTGATCTAAAGATCGGGGTTTGAAACCTACTTTCGGCTCGCTCAGGATTCGCTCCTGATCCCTGGGTTCTCGCGACTCTCACGATGCGCCAAGAAGATAAAAGGCGTGCTTTGCGACGAAGCGGTCAGAAAGATCAGGGCTAGAGATCCGCTCTGATCTGAAAGACTAACGGCTGGTCTTCTGCTGTTAGCTCTTACCTCTTCTCTGGGCTGGAGATCCGCTCGGGCCAGGAACCACTACGATACCACTACCGTATGCTACCTCGATATCTCTTTCACTCCCAGGGCTGGTCATCCGCTCTGATCAGTGACCACCACTATTGGCCTGCGCGCCATTACACTATACTCGCTTTCTCTCTCGCACTCAAGGCTGGTCATCCGCTCTGCTTGCAAGCCCGCTGTACATCAAATCCGTTAGACTAAAATACTGACCATAACTAGATCATCTTCTGTCCTTACTTTTATTCTCCAAACTCCTCTATTTACAGGTCGGCTGGCATACCAGCTCACCCGTTCCGCTGCTACAACTGGCATACCAGCTGTACTCGGCTAGATGCTCACCCTCTTCATCCACTGAACGACAAACCCGTAATTCACCTCTCTTGAACGCTCTCACACCTCCCCCTCTTCCTTCTGTTAATACCATCACCACGAAACTCACTCCTTCCTATGGCGCACTACGTCATCATCATTTCTCCTCGCACTCCTTCTCTCGATCGTACCCGCTCCTACCTACGTACCTACTTACCTTGCACTACATCACCATTACTCACCCTCTCACTCCCATGGATAACCTCTGTCCTCCCTCCGATCACCCTGTTACCCACAGGACCCACCCTGTCCCTCTCACCCTTGCAGTCCTGCTACCTTCTTCACCACCCAAAACTTTTCCCCACCTAAAGTGAGGAGCATAACACCTTACCCAAATATACTTGCTTCGTTAAACGTCCTTCATTCATTCTCTCAACATGACCAAACCATCTCCGGAAATTTTTTTCACTCTTGTCAATCAATGTTTCTTCTACACCACATTCTTTGATAATCCACTCATTTCTGGCTTTGGCCATTAGCGTTCCACCGCACATATTCCGCAGAAATTGCATGCTAACCGCCTTCACTTTATTCCCATCCTTTTCTTGATACATCCAAGTCTTGCTACCATACAGCACAGTGGGTGCAAGCACATAATTTTATATTGTAATTTTAGCTTCATTTGTTACATTTTCACTCCTAGTAAGGGCTCGTACGCTGTCTATAACATTTCTTCTCTCGCTTATACATCAAGACATCTCTGTATCTATCTTTTCGTCAGAGGTAAATAAATTTCAAAAATACACGAAATCATCAACTTGTTCGATCTTTTCTTCGTTTAAGACAATGTTGCATACTGTTTTTTCACTGCTTCTTCCAAACAATGGATTTTTGTTTTATTCACGTTAATCTTAAGATCCATACTTAGTCTGCTTATCATTTTCTGCAAATCATTGACTGATTCTAAAGTAACAGTTTTGTAATTTGCAAACGCAAGTCCACGCACTTTCACCGTTCTGAGATCAACACCTTCTTCGTCTGATTTACTCTTACACTCCCTTTACTACCAATATATATTGCTTTTATTGCTTTTAAAAGCCAGCCATTAACTATACACTCTATTAGGGCTTCGCAAAGTTTAGTCCAATCCACCTTATTCAAAGCTTTTTTTGGATCAACAAACGCACAGAAAACTTTTATTTTTACTCTCAAACTTCTTTCTATGATATCTGTCTCAAACTAAATATTTGATCCGCACATGATCTCCTTAGCATAAATCCACATTTTACTTCCCAGATCCCTTCTTCAATTATTCCCATGACCTTACCAAAAAGTATTTTATTAAATATTTCGCCCACGGTACTAAGTAGGCTAATCGCTCCATAATTGGTACAGTTACTTTATCACCCTTTCTCTTGTAGAGTGGAATGATAAGCTTTTCTCCAATCATTTGGAGTTCCACCTTTCTTAGCACACATATTCATAAATTCGCTCAGTCACATAAACAAATATCCGCCACCGCTCTTAAACATTTCAGCGGTGATACCATCTACACCAGCAGCCTTCCCATTCTTTAGTTTCCTAATTACGGATATAATATCGCGGATATCGATTCTTCTTTCGCCACCTGCAACGTGATTGTCTAGCGCAAGCCTGGGCAAACCAGGGGAAATTTGCTCATGAAACACATGCTGGCATCCCCACTACTGATGCGCTTGCCTTGCTCGAAAGATCTTTCGCCTCGTGAGCACGGCAAGAGCATCGGTAGTGGGGACCCCAACATGTGCTTCGTGAGCAAATTACCCCTAGCTTGCCCAGGCCTGGTCTAGCGTATCCTCTTCTGTGTCACAGTTGTTTTTTTGAACAACGAAAATTTTCATTGTGCCTTCATTTGTTTCCATGTCTGGAAAATGTTGCAATACAAAACTAACCGAATTTGGCGTACTTTTGAGGATCGGCGTTTCACAGTGCATCTTTTCTTTTCCGCTTTCATCCCTATAGTCATTTTCTAGTCTAGTTCTCTTCTCTTTCCTAAGACCTTTAATATTCAGCTTTCTTGACTACGCTTGCTTTGTTTCGGTAACAGCCACGCGGACTTCATCATTCTACCAAACATCTCCAGTATTTTTTCCTACAACATTCTTGAAGATGCCATACCGTAGTATTATTACAGATGCACCATCTACATTTCTATTATCTGCTCGTGATTCCGTCTTCCCGTCTTCTCTATGATGTCCTGAATATTTAATCAGATTTTCACGATATACCATTTGTACTTCTGGTTTCTGCAAATTATCTATTTTGACACCTGCCTGCTTCGACTGATTATTAATTCTTCTTGTCCCTTATCCTTTACGTAGGTTCATTTTTGGCCATCACAGCTTTTTATCCGCTACATCAAAGTCAATCATACTGTGGCTTTTGCCTCTGTACCAAGCATGCATGTGAACCATTTCATATCTGAACCAAGTATTTGTAATAAACAAGCCTTTTTCTAAGCATGAGCTAATCAATTTCTCCCCGTTACCGTTCGTTGTTGGGTCCTCGAAATGTCCAAGTACACTATCAGTATCCTCGCGTTGCACACCAACCCAGCCATTCATATCTCCGAGTAGGAAGATTCTTTCCTCAGGATCGCAAGTACCTATAATATCATTTTAGGAGTCCCAGGAGGTATCTTTTACATCATCATCGTCCCGATCGACTGGAGTGTAGCATACTATAATAAATGTCCTTTTGATTCCCACTTTGATTCTAACACATGATAAACTAGAAGATATACATTCATACTTTTTGACATGCTGTTTTGCTCCCTCATTCATAATCGAATGGACTCCCTGGCTACCATGTGATTCATTATCTACTCCTGACCAAAGTTCTAGTCCATTTTCTATATTTCTTATCTCACATCCCTTCTTCTTTGTTTCCGGTCCATATAAAATATCAAGCTTCCTTACGCGCATTGTATCCCGCACTTCCCTTTCTTTAAGATCATTCACACCTCTAGCATACCTATCATAGGCTGTCCATTACTTCGAGTCTACACCCAACTTCCAACTTGGTGCGAGAAATTTTTTCTATAAGTATACAATCATGTCCAAACTAAACAGCTAAATCGTCATAAGGTCGAGTGGCCATTCATAACGTCAGTCCTACCAGACTACGATCATTCAAAGGAAAGTATGAAAACAAAGCCAGAACAAAAGGAGTTAGGATTGGTTTCTGTTATATACTGAGGAGGGAATGACTCTCCTGCAGTTTGGTCTTTAAGAAGGGAAAACACCATTCATTACATTATAAATGTGATAAGAATCTCAACCCTCAATAAAACATGACAAGCTCAGAAACTTCCACAAATTTCCATTACTCTCCAAGAGTTTTCCAGGTTTCCAATAAGTTAACTGAGGAAAAAACTTTTATCAAACTTCCCGTGTGGAAAACTGAAATGGAGAAATGGAAAAATTCTTATGGATCGCCCTCACGCCTTCATGGGCCCACTAAAGTCCCTGATAACAATTAGGATATTAGGGTAACAACGACGAATAATATATATATATTGTTCATACGTGTGAAAAATTTGAAAATAAAAAAATTAAAATATTAGCTCCTCGATCGGGACCTAAACTCATGACCAGCATCTTATCAGATTTTCGTTTTTCCTTTTGACCAACTTACCACAATGTTTATAACTTTTTTCAGACAGGAAACGCCGCAGGCTCATCAAAATTTGATGGAATTATCTTTATTTACCATAACTGCACATTTGGATGAGAGATTATTCCTGTTATTATGATGGCTTTGCGAAGCTCTTCACCTGGGTTGATTGCTGGAGAGATTTATCAAGCGACTAGTGTCGGAGCCACGTTATGAGATTGATCTATAACCTTTTCCTTCTCCTCCTAAACATCCCGTACCCAAATTTACCATACAAATTACTTCATCCCCAGTAGTAAAACGAGACCAGAACCGAACGACTTACGCTTACCCTGAAAGGGATTTGGCTTAATGGTATAATAATAATAAAATTGGATGTAGAAATCTTAACCAATTGACCGTGAGAGCAAACGAACAAGGATCCCTGCGGGGGTCCCTTGTGGATTTTCCCCTATGGATTGTACACATGGGCCTCTGACGGGGGCCAACATTCCAAAGAGGGCTAAACGAGGCTTTTTTTACGCGTACGGAGAAAAATGGAGAAACAGTTTTTATGAAGAGCATTGTATTACATTTTAGAGTATTATGGTACTAATAACTATTGCTCGAGTACAGGTATCCTCTCTAAATAATTGTTAAGTTGTGGTTACTAGATCAAAAAATTCCCATATCTATAAATAAATGTTTAATGAACTAATAACGTTAAACGTGATATAGATATTAGTTTGATCCGTTTCAATAAAGTACCTTTTTTTAAAGGGAACTTATGTGGTACATTCTGGTTGAAACGTATTGTATACTTAAGATTAGAATCAGAATAAGATCATGTTTGCAAAAAGAAAAATAATCTGTTCGCATTTTTTTTCATGAAAATAAGGTGAGCGTAGACATTGGAAGAGGGTAGGAGTTTGACCAACATTTTTTCTGTGACAAGTCACAGGGGTGCCTTTCGGCCCCCCAAGATGTTGGAAAGGATTGGGAGTTTGACCAATATTATTTCTGTAACCAGTCACACGGGTGTCTTCCCGTCTTACATGATGTTGGAAAGGGTTAGGGTTTTGACTAAAATTCTTTCTGTGACCAGCCACGGGGGTGCATTTCTGCCCTCACGAGACTTTGGGAAGGGGTAGGAGTTTCACCAACATTATTTCTGTGACAAGTCACAGGGCTGCCTTTCCACCCCCACGAGATGTTGGAAAGGGTTAGGAGTTTGACTAAAATTATTTGTGTGACCAGTCACAAGGGTGCTTTCCCGCTCTCTCCATGTGACGTTGGAAAAGGGCAGGGGTGGAACGATGTTATTTCTGTAACCAGTCACACGGGTGCCTTCCCGCCCCCACGAGATGTTGGAAAAGAGCAGGGGTTTGACCAACATTATTTCCGGAACCGGTCACAGGGGTGCCTTCTTGCCTCCCACGAGACGCTTGGAAGGGGTAGGGGTTTGACCAATATTATTTCTGAAAACAGTCACCCCTGTAAATTATCACAGAAATAATGTTGGACAAACCTCTACCCCTTTCCAACGTCTTGTGGGGGCGGAAAGGCACTCCTGTGACTGACCACATGAATAATGTTGGTGAAACACCTACCCTTTTTCAACGGCTCGTGGGGACGGGGTGGCACCCCTTTGACTGGTGACACAAATAATGTTGGTCAAACTCCTACAACCTTCCAGCATCTCGTCGGGACGGGAGGCACCCCTGTAATTGGTCACAGACATAATTTTAGTCAAACACCTAACCCTTTCCAACATCTTGTGGGGGCAGCAAGGTATCCCCGTAAATGGTCACAGAGATAATGTTGGTCAAACCCCTACCCCTTTCCAACATTTCGTGGGGGCGGAAAGGCACTCCTGTAACTGGTCACAGAAATAATTTTAGTCAAACCTCTAACCCTTTGCAACGTATCGTGGGGGCGGGAAGGCACCCCTGCGACTGGTCACAGAAATAATGTTGGTCAAACCCCCACTCCTTCCCACAGGTCCCAGGCTCCCAAGAACGAAATCTCTTGCTGTAGTTTAAAGTCAAATGGTGAAGTATCTGAATTTTTAGGTCCTTAAAACAAACTATATTACCGAATATGAACCTATAAACCGGGCCTGGGCAACCCAAGGGAAATCTGTTCACGAAGCACATGTTGGCGTCCTCACTACCGTTGCTCTATCCGTGCTCAAGAGATCTTCCGTCTGGTGAGCACGGCAAGAGCATCGGTAGTGGGGACGCCAGCATGTGCTTCGTGAACAAATTTTTCCTAGCTTGCCCAGGTCTGCATTAAACGTAAGAGCTCTGCTTTAGGGAGGGATCAATTAAGAAAGTCGACTTTTCAGACAATATGCGATTTCCTGCTAGACATGCTTCTAAGAAGTTTATTTTAAATTCATAGCTCTTTTCTTACGCAAAAGATAATTTATTGCCTCTCTTACTATATAGAATATACGAGTAGGTCTCTAAATCAAAAGTTGCAACAATTCTTAATTTTCTTCTGATTCTTTGAAAAAAGTTGAGAAAAATTAGAATTATTTACACTGCTTATTTATAGCAGTGTCAATGTCGCAGAAGTTATACCTATAAAACACAACAGTACGCACCTAATACATGTTGTGTCGTTCCAGTTCACTTCTACCATTTTATATCGAGAGCAATCGAGAAGAAAAGTTTAAATCACGAGTCACCAAAATCACTGAATAATTAGTCAATATTTTAGTTTTCTATCATTGCCTCCATCCAGAAAAAATGAAGAATGCCAGTCTACTCTTTACTGGTTTTTTGAAAGATGTCGTTTTTTATTGACCCAAGTATTAAAATCGTTTTCAGAAACTTTTTATATTGGCAATAGGGTCTTATGATTATGTGATATAACATGCAGTGAATTATATAAGTATGAGTTTGGCAAACGTTTCAGCCTCGGATAGGGGCCCTCTTCAGTGCCAGATTATAAAGATTAAATATCCATGCATAACTTATGCCTACGAGTATGTCTTCAGCGTGCGGTTACTTTTAACCAACATAGAAGGGTCAAATGGTTCTAAATATTCAACGCATTTTTTTTCGAACTTATTTTTCGTACGGTTTTCGATAACAAATCGTAATATGGAAATAAATTTTTTTGAATTCATTTTTGATCACCTTTAAATTTTCCGAATTTAATGAATGAAACACTTATTTAAAGTTTCAGAACTAATTTTTATGACGCAGAAATATCTGTCATAAAATTCGTTCTGTTCGAATCGAAGAAAAACCTTTTTTTAAATGTGGAAACGTTTTCCAACTCAGCATTTAGACCACTGCAAAATCGTGCAAAAATGCAAAATTAGCAATAACGGTTGTATTTTTTTTCCTTAAATTTAGGAATGTGTTGATAAGTCTCTCTATCCGAAAGAATATTTCAAAAAATGATTTTTCCACTATGTCCTATTGACGGGTATGACTTTACGAATAATCCCCGAAACAGTGATGGGAATGTTGTAATTCGAGGGCCTTCTACCGCAAAATGGTAAAAAAGAGTTTCAAGTAATTTCGCGTGTTGTAATTGAGGCCTTGGCAAAGTGTCTTAATATAGACGTAAACAAATGATTAAATGCTAACAAATGGATGTGTCCACATATTAAGTAGCTGTGCTGCGTTATTTTTCTGAACGTTTTATTTAATCTACGATCACAGTTTCGAAGAATACTGAAATCTGATATAAACTTTTTTTAAAATATTTCAATGAACGACTTCAACGCTTTTATGATCTTTCTTGATCGAAAGAACTGATATAGTCGTAGTATACATATCAAAACACTTCAATTATGCATTTTAGTTCAATCGAGAAAAAAATCCCTGTCACCGAATCAAATTTCCGGTCATTTCCCAGTTTCTCGCTGAAGTAAAGGTAGGATTTGATATCATATGAAGTGCCATTTGAAGTGATTGTAGATGTTTTACTAATAAAATTAAGAAATTGAAAAAGTTTCACGTCAAAAAATAAATTCACTGTCATTTCCCAGTTTCTGGATCCAGTGGTCACTCTGGAAGAAATCCCTATTAATTGGATTATCTATTTCCATACAAATTGTTCAATATTCAGATGACGGAACTTATTCATATTCCATGATCGAAAACTCATTTATCTCTCTTTTTTCATCATTAGGAAGTCCACAAAAAACCCACAGAAGGTAATTGTATTATGGTTAATGGCAACCTAAGTACTTTATGAGCAGTGTGAAAGATTATGATTATGGTGTTGGGAACACCTATTGTATGTATAAAAAAGCCCAGATATAATATCATGTAAAAAGATATAGTACAAAATATGAAACAAAAAGATCTGCAAATTGACTTGATACCATTTTATGACAAAATGCATAGTTTTTGTTGTAATCGTGAGAATTGTTATTAAAAATAAAAAATTTTATTTTCCAGAAAAACCATGCGAGATACAAAGGAATAATCAAGAAAATTATTAAACTCAAAAATATCTACAAATTTACTCCAGACCACTTTTCGATAAGATGTATAGTTTCCGTTTATTTCATGATAACGCCTTTTAAAAAATGAGAAAGTTTATTTTCAGGCCAAACCATTATGAAATACCAATAAATATTGATTAGCAAAATTTTCCACCTCGAAAAGATCCACAAATTTGTATTTGATTATTTTTTAATAAGACTCATAGTTTCTGTTTTAATAGTGATAACGCTTTTTATTAAAAAATGTAAAATTTCATTTTCCAGCTAAACTATGCGGCATACGAAAAACAAAATATTTTCAACCTTTCCCTGATACAATTCATGGTTTTTCTTTCAAATATCGAAAATGCTATTAAAAAATCGAAAATTCAAATCATCAGCGTAACAAGCTGAGATACGAAAAAAGTTAATAAAAGGAAAGTGTTCCTTTTAAAAAGGCCTACAAAATCTCCTATAACCATTTTTTGATAGAATATTACCGATCGAAAAATGATTTAAATGAAGACTGTTGAATATTGATTTTCATATATTCTTATGAATATTTTCATATACTGTATTGAATATATTCTATATTATATTAAATCAATTAATTATACTAATTAATTATATTATATAAAATTTGATAAAACTGAGTTCATTTTTTCGGGAAAAGAATACAAAAGCTATTACTTGTGATAACTCTAAGTCACGAAAGATTATATCGCAATATATATATATATATATAATTGAAAAATTGGTCAAAAAACCACCGCAGGGTCCCCCTGGGAGCGACTGCCATCTATGAAAATTAAACCGGCTCCCAGTAGAACCGCGGTAAATCACACCTATGGCCACGCCTCACAACCGTGAGATGGGATATATATTAGGGTGATCCAATTTTTTTAAATGGCTTCCCTATAAATTGTTTCTTTTGGTTTAAAAAAATCCCCTGAATTTTTGCGGAACTTGAGAAAAATATATCTGGTGGTCTCTGAAGCCCATTTTTGTAAAGAATGGGCTCGAGAAACCCCTAAGTATTTTTTTCAAATTCTGTCAAATATCTGCATGACGTATTTAACTAAAAATGAAACAATAAATGTTTTCCAAAATAAAATAATCCATTAACAACGGCAATTCAAATAAACTAAGGAATTTTTTGCAAAGATGGACTTAAGAGGCTCCTAAATATATTTTTTTAATTCTCTCACAACTCATAGTACATTTTGAGACTGAAAAGAACAATTTATAGGAGAGTCATTTCAGAAAAAAAATGAAGCCTTTTTTGGACCACCCTAATAAATAATATATACTCTGTAATAATATGTTTTGTATTTCTATTAACCAAAAATCAAATTTGGATTGTCCTTGAAAATGTCTCAAACTTGATCTCATATTACTAATAAAGTAACTAATAACTAAAAATGTAAGAGATGAGAATGATAGAAGAAGATGAAGAAGACATCAAATCTGGTTATTTTATTTTATTGCATTAACATGTACAAAAAATTTTGTTGAGCAATTTTGGATCATCCATACGCATAACTTCTTTTGGAAATTGTATTAACAATTATTTCTCAGCACTCCCACCGTCAATATTATGAAGATTTAACCAACCACAACACTTCTGAACCCACCATTTCACCAGCCTCCATTTCCCCAGCCCCCATTCCCCCAGCCAGCATTTCCCCAGCCAGCATTTCCCCAGCCAGCATTTCCCCAGCCTCCCTTTCCCCATCCACCGGTGGCGACAACGGGTGCTGCAAAAAAAGATTTTTTTTTATTTCATGATTCAGTGGTCATCTATTTCAATTATTTTCAGTAGTTTGTGAATACTGAATATGCACAAAAACTGTTACAATGAATATTTACAAAAGTTCTCAATTAGTTGAAATTTGAGTGACTAAAAAAGTTATATTATTTTTATCAATACCTGCAAGTCCAACTTTTCCACCCCATCCAACTGATCCACCCCAACCAACTGCAGGTCCTACTCCTACGCCAAGAACGCTTTGGCTAGCAAGACCTGTAAGTCCACCAGGCATAGCCATAGCCATAGCCACAAGGCCGGCAAAGATCGCTACGAACTGCATTAAAAAATAATAAATTTATTTAAAAACACAGAATTAATAATCTATATTATTATTAAAATTTCTTCCATTTTTTCACTTCTTAATCTCAGATATTAAGCATTATGTCTTAAACACTATTCTCTAAATCGCAAGACCAAACCCGTAAGGCCCAAAACCGTGAGGCCCAAACCATAAGGCCAAAAATAGTAACACCAAAAATATAAGACTTAAAATTATAAGTAGCAAACCTATAATACACATAAACGAAAGGAAAAAGTTTCAAAACTATAAGGCCCAAAAATATAAGACCAAAAAGTTGTAAGGATTTTTGACTATGAAGGTTGATCTTTTTCGATTATCACTACTCCTCCATTTTTTCTTCCCTCGCAAATGTCATTTATTGAACCTTGTGTCCCAAACATTATTTTCCGAATCGCAAGACCATGAGCGTGAGGCCCAAAATAGTAAGTTCCGAGCCATAAGTCCAAAAATCGTCAGACTAAAAATATAAGGCTCAAAATTATAAGTATCAAAATCATAAGACGTAAAAACACAAGGAAAAAGTTTCAGAACAATAAGGCCCAAAAGTTGTAGGTATTTTCAATTGTAGAGATTGATATTTTTCAAAGACTACTAAAAACTGCATAAAAGAATCATAAATTTAATTAAAAACACAGAGTCAGTAATCTATATTATTATTCAAATTCCTTCATTTTTTTTCTTTACTACCAAATCTCAAGTATTAAGCCTTATGCACCAAAAACTATGTTCCAAATCGCAAGATCAAAATCGTAAGGCCCAAGCCATAACGCCAAAAATCGTAAGACTGAAAATATAAGTCTCAAAACTACAAATGAGTTGATATTTTTCGAAAACCGCTACAAACTGCGTTAAGAAATCAAATATTCAATTTAAAAAAACAGAATTAATCATATAAATTATTATTCAAATTTTTTCAATTTTTTCTTCACCCCTGAATTTTAAGTATTAAGCCTCATTTCCTGAAGACTAAGTTCTCAAACGGAAATTTTTAGCTAAAATGAAATTGAAAAAATTATTGAAAATATCCTTAAATTATTTATTTACATCTTCAAAGAATTAAAAGAGTTCTTTTCTGCAAGAAATATCTCAAACCAAAATTTGACCGTTCAAAACTACCTATGTCTAAAAAATAAGACATAAGGACAAAAAAGGGTTGTACAAGAAAAATTGTATTGAAATAATCTTCTATTAACAATATTACCTCTATAGTTAATAACTAAAGGAACATCTGATTATTATATAGAATATGAAAAATATTAAAGTTTCAAAAAACTAAAAGTAAGGATATAAAAGATGTGGTTTTCTTACTTTAAACATGTTGATTGTGCTTGAGTTGCAAGAAGACAAGTGTAATTCTTGTTGTTCTTGCGGGTATTTATACTAGTTTCTTAAGGACTTCAGAAACACTTAAAAGATTTTTTTCAAAAACCACCACTTCTAATCCAAAGGTAGAACGGCAGTTATTGCATCAGCTAAATTGTAGTTATATCAAAGCAGCAATCACGTAGCGTAGGTGCATGCAGCTGGACTTTCATGGCCACAAAAGTGTCATAACTACTGTATTTTCCGGTTCTCCAGAACCAGAACAAGCTATTTTTTCAATAATTAATAGAGAAGTGATAGCGATTCAAGGTACAAGAACGGGGGTTAAACAGGTATTGCTCTTTATGTAGTTTATGCGGCTTTGAGTATGATAGCATATTCTTTGATTTCAGTCTTGAGCTGGAACTTTGACGATAAAAGGTTTCATTCTCACTTGGCAAAATTTCAATCACTATTAATATTTGAATATTCTAATTATTGGAAACTACAAACTGATCTCAGGAAGTTGAACTTTAAAATCGCAGACATTCCACAAGGGTCCCCACAGGGGACCCTGCTTGTTACCCTCATGCGTCAGTTTACAAAAATTAAACGATTTTTCCGTTTAATAAATTAGCTTTTTCTGTTATACAGTAACAATATCTCATCCAAATCTGCAGTTATTGAAAATAAAGATAATTTCAACAAATTTTGATGCACGTGTGGAGGGTCTGCCTGAAAAAAGAGGTATAAACATTGTGATAAGTTGGTCATAAGGAAAAACGTAAGTCTGATAAAATGCTAGTCATGAGTTCCATTCCCGGTCGAGGCGCTAATATTTCTATTTTTTTATTTTTTTATAAATATTAAAAAACATATACATATATACGTATTAAAACATGTTTAAAAATGATGAGAAGACCAATCTTAAAGGTATTTTTAGAAATTAAAAATGTACTTATGGACTAGCATGACGTTTCCATGAGGGGCCACGCCTGGATTGCCCTCATGGGCCCCTCATGGCCTGAGGACGATCCATAAAGACCAATCACGGGGGGGGGGGGGAGTCCAGAGAATTTCTGAAGTAAGTTTCCTCATTCTAATTATTTTTATAAAATGTGCTAGCTGAAACCAGTTTCATCTGTTAAAATTACTTTTTACACTATTATACACATTATATCATCATTTGTTTTATTTATCTTTCATCATGTAGTATTTCATATTACATACGTTATTTATTTGGAACTTCGCCGCTCATAGCACGCATATTCATAAATTCCTCAGCGTCACAAACAAATATCCGCCACCCCTCTTAAGCATTTTAGCGATGATACCATCCACATCAGCAGCCTTACCATTTTTTAGTTTCTTAATCACGGATATAATGTCGTTGATGTCTATTCTTCTTCCGCTGCCTACAGCGGGATTATCTAACGTATCTTCTTCAGTGTATCTTCTTCAAAAATAATTTCTCATTACTTTCAGAATCATTTTGCATTTTTTTTCTTCTTCCGCTTTGATTTTATCCTTGCTTTCTTCGACTAGTTTCTTGGTTTTTCTCTTTTTATCCCTATAATCATTTTCTAATCTAGTCCTTTTCTTATCGTTAAGTCCTTTAATATTCAAAATTTTTGAGTATGCTTGCTCTTTCTCGTTGGTAACCGTGCGGATTTCATCATTCCACCAAGCATCTCCAGCCTTTCTTCCTACAGCAGCAATACCGCAAACTCCATATGAACTCTAGAACATGCTATCCCGTTATATTATCCATGCACTCTTTACACTCTTATTGCCTAATTCCGTCTTTCAGTCATTACGTGAAATCTCGTAGAATCCCAGGAAATCTTGACAATCCTTTGAAATTCCGCGAATTCTTTTGAAAATTTTGTAAGACCCTTGAAAATGTTTAAATCGTGAGAAAATTCCTTAAAATCCTTTGAATTCCATGGATATCGTACACAATCTCTTAAAGTCCTTGAAGACAATATATCACGCTCCGCAGAAATCCATTAAAATCCTTTAAAAACTGTAGAAATCCCTTCAAATTCTTGAAGATTCCGTGAAATCGCTTGAAATTTTCAAAATACTACAAAAATCCCCCACAATCCTTGAAAATCTGTGGAAATCCTTCTCAATCTCTTGGAATCCCTTAAAATATTTTAAAATACATTAAGATATTTTAAAAGCCATTAAAATTCCTTAAAATTTCTTAAAATCCTTTATAATATTCGAAAATCCTTTGAAACTGTGTTTAATCTTTTGAAATCGTAGGAAATTCTTTAAAATCCGTTAAAATACTTTGGAATTTTTTGAAATCTCTTTAAATCCTTTGAAATTCCATGAAATCATCGAAACAGCTTCAAATCTCTTCAAATTCTTTTAAAATTCCTTAAATCCTTTAAAATTTTTCCGAACTTTTTGAAATCCCGTGAAATCTTTTAAAGTCTTATGAAATTTCTTCAAATGTTCGAAATCTTATTAAAATCCCCTAATATTCTTCAAAATTCGTAAAAGTACTTCGGTATCTCTTGAAATCCTTTGAAATCCCTTAAAATCCTTTGAAATCCTTGCAAATCTTTTGAAAATCCGTGAAATCTTTTGAAATCTTATGAAATTCGTTCCAATCCCCTCTAGTCTTCAAAGTCCAATTATATTACTCCGGTATCTCTTTAAATCCTTTAAATTTCCTCGAAATCCCTTGAAATCCTTTATAATGTTCGGGAATTTTGTGAAATTCCGTTAAATCTTTTGAAATCTTACGAAATACTCTAAAGTCCGTGGATGTACTTTGGAATCTTGTTAAATCTCTTGAAATGTGTTATTATCTCTTAAAACTCTTTTAAATATTTGCAAAAATTTTGAAATCTTTGTGAAAATTGTTGAAGTCTAACAAAACACCTTCAATTCTCTTCAAATCTTCGAAATCCAATTCAAATCCCCTGACATTCTTTAAAATTTATGAAAGTACTTCAGTTTCTCTTGAAATCCTTTAAACTCCTTTGAAATTCCGTGATTTCTTTTGAAATACTTAGAATTCTTTCAAAATCCCTTGAAATCCTTCAAAATCCTTTGCTGTCCGCGGAAAGCATTCTCAACTTCTCAATATCCCTCATAATACCTACAAATATTTTAAAATAGATTAAAAACTTTTAAGTGCCATTAAATTCTCTCAAAATCCTTTATAATGTTTGAAAATCCTTGGAAATCGTGTGATTCATTAAGACAAATTTCGAAATCTCTCAAAATCCCTCAAAATCACTTATAATCGAGACTCTCTCTGAAACTGTACTATAGGTAATTTCTTCAAATTTTTGAAATCTTTTGATATCCCTTGAAATTCCATGAAATTCCTGAAAAAATCCCTTGAAATCTGGTTGATATATTCATTAGAAGAGGGGTCTAAAATTTCAAAAATCATCCTTACGTAATTAATGGACGTTCCCTTGGGAAAATTCAAATCACTATTACTAGTTGAATATTTGAATTCCTAGGAGTTACAAAATAATCTCAGGAAGTTCCATTTTAAAATTTCAGATATTCAACAAGGGCCCCAGCAGGGGCCCTGCTTGTAGTCCTCATGTCTTAGTTTACAAAAATCAAACGATTTTGTTGTTGTATTATAATAAATCGTATTTTGTGTTAAATAGTAACAATATTTCATCCAAATGTGCAGTTATTGAAAAGTGAAGATAATTGCAACAAATTTTGATGCGCGTGTGGAGTGTCTGTCTGAGAAATGGTATAAACATTGTGGCAAGTTTGGTCAAAAATGATAAGATGCTGGTGATAAGTTCAAGTCCCGGTCGAGGCGCTGATATTTGTATTTTTTATATTAATTAATTTTGTATACAATTTATAAAGCCATGTGTGTGCGCCCATATTAAAACAGCCCACTTTGTCACTTATCAATAAGGGTCAACTTCAGTCAGGATTCAGTCTGAAGTTGACCCTCATTGACAAGCGACATAGTGGGCTCTTTTTAATATGTACGTACACATGTATATTCATTAAAATATGCTTAAAAATGATGAGGAGACAATTATTAAAGGTATTTTTGAAAACAAAAAATTTGCCATCCGGGAAACTGCGAGGGCCCATAAGGGCTCCTTGAAGGTACCCATAAGGGCAAACATGAGAGAATGCTAGATCCTTATGGACTAGCATGTCGTTTGCATGAGTGGCAACGCCTGGATTGCCCTCATGGGCCCCTCATGGCCTGACCGCAATCCATGCGCGCCCATTACCACTCTTTTTTCTCTCACGGTTTCATAGGATTTTAAAAGAATTAAAAGATTCCATAAGATGATAAGGAATTTCAATAGATTTCAAAGGATGAAATGAATTGGAGAGTTTTCTAGAGATTTCAGAGGATTTCAACAGAGAACAAGGGGTTTTAATTGATTTCAGTGGATTTCAGAGAATTTCGAGGATTTCAAGAAATTTCAAAAAAATTCAAAGATTAGAATGGATTTTAATGGTCTTTACCAGATCTTGTGGTATTTTACGGGATTTCAGAGTATTTCAAGGAAATCATCACTTTTAGAGAATTTTTGAATGACATTATAGATTTGAAAATTTTTCACGATATTTCACTGGATTTTTGTGGGATTACTTGAGATTTCACGAAATTTAAGGGATTTTACCCATTTCAAGGGATTTCAAAGGATTTTAAAGAGTTTATGGTATTTTATAAGATTCCAAGGAATTCAACGAGATTTTAAGAGTTGTAAGGGTTTTCAAAGAATTTCATAGGATTTCGGGAAATTTTGAAGGTCTGTGAAAGGTATTTAGGATACCGAAGGCATTAGGGGATTTCAAGGGATTCCAACAGATTTGTAGTTCTTTTAGGGAATAAATTAAATGTAATTTCAGGAGGCTTCTAGGGATTTCCAAAGATTTCTACGAATTTCAGGGATTTCAAAGATTTCAGGGGACTTCTAGGGATTTCTAAGGATTTCTACGAATTTCAGGGATTTCAGAGATTTCAAGGGATTCCAAAGATCTTGAGGGATTTTAAAAGATTGACGAATTCTTCAGAAATCTCAGAGGATCTCAACAGATTTCAAGAGTTCTTAAAAGATTTCAATGGATTTCAAAGCTTCACGGGTATTTTAAAAGATTCAAAAGAATTTCACGCGATTCATGAGAGACTTATATTGCATATCAGATCACAAAAATGTTTTTATAGTTCACTTCTCGGATTAGTATTTTAAAAATTACATGACACTATTTTCCTATTAGTTTTCAAAATTTATGCTACTATTGCCACTATTTTGAATTTCCAAAATGAGTCCGAGGCCTGCCTTTAATGTGTTAACTCTAAACTGTCTTTCAAAAATGCGAGAAAAACAAACTCTTGCAGCAATTTCGGAAATTCTTACTCTTGACTAAATTATAATTTTGAAAACCCCTTATTCATTTTAAATACGATCCAGAATTTATAAAAACAATTAAGAACCAGAATTATTACTCTACATGTTGAAGATAATTCTAAAATTTGGAAACGAGATGTTCTATAAAACAGAAAAATTTTTATGAAACTAAGGGAACATCTTTTCCATTAGTAGCCGATGAAATTCTCGAAAATATTTTTCGATTGTAAATTGTCGATACTTGAACTAATTGACAAAAATGAAGTAAAAGGAGAGAATTGAGATCAGCAAATAACTCAAAATCAGATTCCAAATTTGCTATTTATTGAATAATACAGTAAATATAATTTATAAACTAAACAGGTATTACTCTTTATATAGTTTATGGCTTTTTGTTATATTGGATACTTTTCAATTTCAGTCTGAGTTCGAAATTAGTGATAAAAAGTTTCGTTTCAACTTTTTTTTTTATCTATTGTAACAGTGAACGGACAGTGCCTTTAAGTACATACGATTCTTGAAAATTAGGATAATGGTGAAATAGTAAAAATAGGTCAAAAATTAAAATAAATTGGCATACAGAAATTTCAAGTTGTTGATACATATTACAGAGCGATATACCACCTTGATCAAAAAGTTTTAGGACTTTATTTTTAAAATCAAAAATACAAGTTTATTCATCATAATCGAT
>JAUMHM010004435.1:0-18151 GCA_032362435.1 Melikaiella ostensackeni | reverse complement strand
GAACGTTTAGTCGCCAGGACAACTAGTCGCTATAGGACGCGTAGTATTTAGCTTTCAATATGAATATACTAAATTTACCGTTGCATCGAAACACATAAATTTATTTTTCTCGCATAATTTTATAATTTTTGCATAATAGCGCATAATTTCATATTTTTTGCGAAATATATATAAAAAAAGTTGCAAAAAATGTCTTCTTCTGTATTTGCATTCAAAAATTCGTCTGTAAATGTAGAACATGAAATTTTTAACTCATTTTGAATATTTTTTAAAAATCAAATCATAAAAAAATTATATTTCAAACTTCACACAATCTTTCCATCTAGGTTTCACCTAGGTTCTCAAGGGCCCCTTGTTCCATGTGTAGACATTTCAAATACGTTTACTATAAGGCGGAAGAAGTTTGTAAACCACTTTCATATTTCAGACCTCACACCCTTTCCCTATTCTTTTTTCCCCATTTTTTAAAGAATTCTTTTTCTCCTCTGTTTTTAAAAAACTTCCCCTTTTTTCGTTTTTTTTGCTCAAACGCGAACTGAATTAGTGAAAGCCAATAAAAAAATCCAACTATGTTTGGTAAAAAGTTCATTTTTTTTTGGTTAAAAATTTGATGATTTTGTTGAAAATTCGAATATTTGGTTAAGAAGTAATCTTTCTTGGTCAAAAATTCAACTACTTGGTTGAAAGTTGAACTGCTTTGTAAAAATTCATTTTTTTTCTTGGTTGAAGATTGATCTCTTTGGTTGAAAATTTAACCATTGTATCGAAAATTTGTTTTATTTTTGGTTGAAAATTAATTTCTTAAATAAAAAATTTTAATTTTCCATTTTTATGTGAAAATTGACCTTTTTCAGTTGAAACTTCTTCTCTTCGTTCGAGAGTTTAACTATTTTGTTGAAAATTCGTTTTTTTTTGTTGATAAGAATTAATTTTTTTTACTAAAATTGTAAGTATCCCATGTTTGATTGAAATTTGATATTTTTAATTGAAAATTGATCTTTTCTAGTTGAAAATTCTTTTATGTAGTCGAAAACTCATGTATTTCGTTCAAAATTCGTCTTTTTGAGTTGAATTTAATCAATTTTTATATCAAATTCAAATATTGATGGTTGAAATGTCAAGTATTACATCTGTTATGTTGAGAATTCATCACTTTTGATTGAAAAATCAACTAAAGTTTTGTTAAAAATTAATGTATTTTGTTGAAAAATCGTCTTTCTTGGTAGAACATTAATTTTCTTGGTGGAAATCATTCTTTGGTTGAAAATGTAACTATTTTGTTGAAAATTCGTTGTTCATTAAGTAAAAAAATAATTTGTAATCTGAAAATTTAACTATTCCATTTTTTGTTGAAAATTTATAATTTATATGTAACAAGCTCAACTATTTGGTTGAAAATTTATCTTTTTTCATGGAAAGGTAACATTCTCATTGAATATTCATCTTTTCCGGTTTGAAAGTCAACTGTGCTCTAAAACATTCGACTTTGCAGCTTAAAAACTTATCTCTTTTGTTGAAAATATATCTATTTGGATGAGAATTGAGCTATTTCGTTAGGAATTCGTTTTCTTTTTGTTTAAATCAACAAGTTGAAAATTCGTTTTTTTTCTTGAACAGTTATTTTTTGAACTGAAAATTTAAGTGTTTCATTTTTGGTTGTAAACTTATGTTTTTTATTTGAAAATTCAAATATTTGGTTAAAAATTCATGTGTTTGTTAAAAATTCGTCCTTTGGTATATAATTAATTTTCTTGGTTGAAAATTCATCTTTGCGGGCTAAAAATTCAGCTATTTGGTTCAAAATTCAACTATTTTCTTAAAAATTTAACTATTTTGTTGAAATTATCTTTGTTGGCCGTTCAGTCAACTGTTTTGTTAAAAATTCGTCCTTTTGGATTGAAAATTCATTTTTTCCGGTTTAACGTTTTAGCCTCAAAACTTATATGTTTTGTCGAAAATTCGTCTTGTTGGGTAGAATATTAATCTTCCTTGTTGAAAATCATCTATCTGGTTGAGGATTGAAATATTTTGATAAAAACTCTTTTTTTTCGTTGAATTCAGCTGGTGGAAAATTCTTTCTTTCTTGTTGAAAAGTAATTTTCTGAACTCAGAATTCAACTAATCTATTTTTGGTTGAAAGCTTATGCTTTTTTTTGAAAATGCAAATATTATTTGAAAATTCATGTATTTATTAAAAGTTCGTCTTTTGGTTGAAAATAATTCTTCTTCGTTGAAAATTTATCCTCGTAGGTTGAAAATTCTGCTACTTCTACTACTTCTGGTACTTGAAGGTTTAATTATTTTTTTGAAAATTGAACAATTTTGTTAAAGTCATTCTTCCTTGGTCGGAAATTCAACTGTTTCATCAAAAATTCGTCCTCTTGGATTGGAAATTCATATTTTATGATGAAATAGTCATTTTTCTTGGTTTCAAATCAGCTTTTTTGTTGAAAACTCAACTTTCTTTGGAAAACTTAGACTCTTTGGCTTCAAAACTTAATTATTTGGTTAAGAATTCAACAATCTTGTTGAAAATTGGTCTCTTTTGCTTGAAAGTTCAACTATTTGGTTGTTAATGCACGGCAGAATCGATATAGTAGAAAAGTTAATGCTAGGATGAGAACATTTAATTAAAAGATGATTTTGCATGAAAAAGAATTTAAACTTTCGATTGTTTAAACAATCTGTTTGAAATTGTGAGTTACGAAAAACTTACTAGCACCATTCGATTCTACGGAAAAAATTACATGGAGTTCATGTGTTTGACAATTTTTTTCTCAAGCCTGTTGGTTATGTTGTATAAATAAACAATTACATCGTACGACAGTTGCTTACGCATTTAATTATACTACATAACAAATAGGTTTGAGAAAAAAAATGTCTAACAGATGGAATCTGAGTAATTTTTCCCGTAGAATCGAATGGTGCTATTATTTTTTCGTGTTTCACATTCTTGAACAAATTGATTGAACAAAAACCGTTTGAACAATCGAAAGTTTTGATTTTTTTCATGAAAAATCGTCTTTTAATGAAGTGTTCTCATCCCAACATTAATTTTTCTACGACGACAAGTGGTCTGCCCATGGGACTCAATAAGTTACCAAATTGTTTATAACTAGATCAGTTATTTATAAATTTTCAAACTATGACAACTTTTTGCTACAAATACTGTTCTCATAATAAATTACAACAATTTTAAGACAAAATAATTTTTTTCTACAACAAACTGATATACAGGAGAATTTGTTTAAATGAATTGTTTATAGCAATTAACTCCTACATTATTCATTATTAATGTTTCTTAAGTATATCTGCATAAATTCTAATTGATAGCGAGTTTATTTCGGCAATTTTCTTTTAGATAGAAAATCATGTTCTTAATATTGCTCATTTTGTCACTATATCTGTTTATATACTGTTGCACACAAAATAAATTCAAAAAATTGAAGAGCTCGAGGATTTTGAACATTTAATACTGAGCATTTCTAAAAAAAAACTTCATAATCCGTTAAAAAATAGAGCCGGTAGAGGATTATGCACACTAAATTCCCGGTCAGTGCACCGTAACGCTGCGGAGTGTTGCACACGCGATTTCTATTTTAATTTTTTTCTCACATCGTTACACCATTTCAAGAAATTCAACAGAAATATATGTTATAAAGAATATTCTATGAAATGTTTCTGTGAAATATGGGTCTGGTCACTCTTGAACCTAACCTCAAAAAATTTTGTTCGAAAAATTCAAAAACTTTTTTACCTGTGATTTTCATCAATTTTTTTTCAAATAGTCTCATCAGTGCCTACAACATATATTCTGTTTATCAAAGTCGGTTAAGCCGTTTTCGAAAAAAACACTCCTTTGATTTTCCTTTCCCCCTCCATAACTCCCACAAAAATGCATTCCAGGGTTATCATTGGAAAAAATTTTTCTTCACATAGATACGAATCTATGACAGAAATTTCAACTTAATACATGCGGGAGCATATTTTGTATGCTTACCCAACTAGACCCTTTCTAAAAAAACTGTTAGAGCCGGATTTAGAATTTCTTCTTGGGTTCAATAATATATGGTATTTAAAAATACAGCGGGAAAATAAGCCATTCCAATAATATTATTTTCATCTCTGAACAAATTATGAAATTCAACTCGTTGTTGATCAGAATTATTAAAGACAGATTCATTCAACATTTTACTTCACTGTTTCGAAACAATTTATTTAAACAAATAATCCGGTGTATCAGTTTGTTGTAGACGGAAAATATTTTGTTCTAAAATCGATCTGGTTTATTATGAGTGAGGTATCAAGTTACCAAAAATTGTAATAAATTCAAAATTGATAAACAATTTATGACGTCATAAACAATTTTTTTGACTAATTAGGCCCATTGGCAGACCAATATGCATAACAAAGAAGTTAATATTGGGATGAGCGCATTTTTTCAAAAAATGATTTTTCATAGAAAATGGTCTCAGTCTTTAATGTCTTAAACGAAAATTGTTTGAACAATTTGTTTAAATCTGTGAGTTACAGAAAAAGTGAATACGCTATTCGATCGTACGGAAAAAATTACACAGAGTCCATGTACTGGACAATGTTTGTGTGGACTCAATTTGTATTATAGTACAAATAAATAATTGCATAGTGCGACATTCTCTTTGACATATTTTTATATTACATAACAAATGGTGTGGAGGAAGATATTACCCAACAAATGAACTTTATGTAGTTTTTTTCCGTAGGATCGAATGGCGTTATCAGTTTTGCTGTAACTCACAGATTTAAACATATTGTTTGAACAATTTTTGTTAAAACATTTGAAAAATTAGTTTCTTTTTCATGCAGTCATCTGTGATTCTTGGTTTCAAAATTTTGCCGTATTAGATACGCCATTTTGAATTTTGAAATTTCAATATCAAATTTGAAATACCTTCACAAAATGAATTGAAAAAAAGTCCGATAATTTTTGGACTTTTGACCGCCGAAACGTGGTTTTTGGCCCATCAAGGAATGGAATGAAAAGGAATTGAACTTTTACCATTTCCAAATGAAAACGTTATAATTTTCAAAAGATTTAAACGAATCAGTGCGATAAATCTCTGACTTTTGTAAATTCGGCATGGAGTTCCCCATATAAGTAGCTATAGTGCTTCTAGGGTTTTTAACATAAGATATTTAAAAACATAATTTCTAGAAACCATTTTGCACCTTTTTGCATCCATCTCGCCATGGTATGTTTTTGACACGCGGGAGTAGCTTCGAGGTTACAAAGCAGCGATGGTTTCACACCTGCTTTCCTTGATTGTGATGTTACGGTCGGCTGAAGCCAAGAATATGATCACGAACATACGTTTCTCGAAGTCAAGGCGTACGACGTCAGGCCTCGAGTGTTCAATACGGACTACTGAATTGAGCTTTTAGTTCCAGTAAATTCGGCCCTTGCTCTTTCTGAAGAATCGACTCTATCTCCCTGAGGGCATTCGGTAGAGCAGAGTCCGTAGTTAACACCATAAGATCGACAAAGATGGTAATAAAGCCCTATTGGGCCGCATTGTGTCTGTGGAAATACGTCGTTCCAGCGTCAGTGAGACACCCGGATTGTATGTGTTTAATTTGCTCAGAGTGTGCGTGACACGCTCTGCACCAATGACTGACAACTTTTCGACGCAAAATACGGCTACGGTATGCTGAAGTGGAAAGACACCGTCCTAGCACACACAAATGGAACCTTCTATGTCTGACCCTAAGTCCGGATGATTTAAGGAAAGCAAACGTTAGCTCCATCGACAAGGACTGACCTTTTACATTTCTGTGAACGTTTTCGTGCATTTCCTTGTCGTGCAGCTATTCAAAGAAGTTGATGACCTCTGTTTTCTTCACCTGGGCTCTTAGAAGTAAGGCATTCAGATAGAATAATGCGTTTTTCTCACTTCTGATATTAAGACCCATCCCAAGGGACTTGGCCGCCTGCTCGGTCCCTGTACCAAAGGTTTCTGTTGAATAGGGTTACAAAACTTGATAGGCAGTCGCAAATAATTGTCCGGGGACGGTTTCGACAGAGAAACACCCAAGCTGAGGCGTGAACAACCGTGCCGAAGGCTGACTGGAACCTGAGTGAGGTGTCCCTAACGGTATCTCTGGGATCCTGTTCGACCTCTTAGCATACGCAGCCTTACTCTTGCATGCGGGGCTCTCCAAGGGTAAATGAACCCTTTCACTAGCTGCTCGCGGGAACAACTATGATAACACCAAACCCAGTTGTAAGTGCGGGTCAAAACGATCGAACGCTCAGTGCACCCGACAATGGGTCGGCGAACAGTGCCAATCGTCCTAGAGTTCGGAATGATGGAAATGATCTTGATGGAAACACGATGATGGACCAATGAGACGATTGACGTTTTAGGTGAACAGATCGACTGAGGGATGACGTGCTTGATTGCTCAGATGCCAGCATTATCCCTGATGGCAAAGTTCACATGGCACACCTGCACACTCTGTGGTGCCAGAAACACCCAGAGCTTGCGTACTTATCGCAATAGTTGTTGCGAGACCGAGCAGAGAATCTCTCGCGAACAGAATACGTATGCGGCACGCTTCCTTAAGAGCATGAGATACTTCGGAAATTATCGATTTTAGCCATGTTAGATGCCCCCAGTTTTTCTCCCAAAATAATAAATATTTGGTCATAAAAATTTGGGAAATGGCAAAGAACATGATAACGGACGTCCCCGAACTCTTTTTTTGTGGAATAGTTGAAAAAAGTTCAATTTCGCTGAATTTGATGAAGGTACGTATATTTTGAGATTACGTGTGTCACAATTCCCCCAACTTTACTTGCAAAGTGCACAATATTTTCGGCCAAAAACATAGGACAAGCTGAAAAACATAGAAACAAATTTCCCGGAACTAATATTGTTTGTGGATAATTCAAAAAGTTTTTTGAAAATAAATAATGAAAATTAGTTTCATACTTGTACTTGCCATGGTGGTTAGTACGCTCTCTTACTTACCGACGGAGTATCGGTACGACAGAAACTGTATAATGCAAAGAAAAAAGAAATTTTAACACCTCGTGCTCTCGTTTATTTTATAAGGGTTTTTTTATGAACTTATGGCACACTATAATGCTTATACGTTTACGTGCATGGTCCAAAATGCTTCAGGGCCCCTCTCTACTCACTTACGAGGTTGCGACTAAGACAGACATTCCCATTAATGTAATACCATCCCAGCCTCAAAACAGTCAAGTGCTTTTCCCAACTTTAGCATAATTAAATTTTTTTATTATCCATCCAAAAAAAGAGTTCGGTGACGTCCTTTAGCATGTAATTCAACTTCCCTCAATTCATTCTTCTAAAATTTTAATTATGATGGAAAAAAACTAGGGAAACTGAAGCTGATTGACCATACGCCGAAGTATCACATGCCCTTAACCGCTGCATGGACAAGCCACCGGTAAAGGAGAGGAAGCAACATCAAGACTAACCGCGGAAAGCAGGCATCCCCTGAGAGATAATGGCGATTTTAGGGCAAGAAAGAACATTAACTTCCAGGTTTCTCCTAAGCCCCAAGATCTGGTCGGCATGAATGCCTTCTTTAGTGAGGATTTCTCGGAGGATTCCAACCTCTGGACCATCACTTGTTCAGTTGATAATGCGGCGAGATCTTCGGCATCCAAAGACCAAAAGGTGCTTGCTTCAATAAAAACAAGAACATTGACTGGGCTAGACAGAACGCGTCCCATATTAAGTGTGTAATGGACTACATACCACCTGGTAGACCGTTTACAGAGAGCATCCGCTCGAGGAGCTCACTCGCGAACTGAGGATCTACTATCACATAATGAACAAGTCAGAGCTGCTGACCATTAATCAGCACAATGTTGGCAAAATACGGGTGTTATCTAACGCAAGGAGAAGCACACAGGAAAAGTAGGGATGAGACAGGTAGACCCAACAGTTTTTCTCTGATTCGCCGCTCTTCTTCAGCGATCTCGCTGTTTTAAGGAGCGGTGCGACAACCTCAGAGCATCTGAGAGAAGATTTTTATCAATCGCTGTTGGAGAGGTGAAGAAAACACTGAGGGGCACGAGGAACTTATCCGCTGTCGGACCAGGTGGTATCAAGAACATCTAGTTAAAGAAGGTTACTGCTATACACCAGAATCTGAGCCACTTCTTTACCTGATATTCATATTCGGAGACGCCCATTTCGCAGTGGCTGTTGTTAGGACGCACTGTACTTCTACCGAAGAAAGGCGACTTGTCCAACCCGAAGAACTACAGGCCAATAACTTGCCGAAACAGGCTGTATAGGATCTTTACAGCTATCCTGAACGACAAGATTTTTGAGACAATTGGACCTGTGTGGAGACAGATTTACGAACTACGTTGCTGGAAAAAGGCGTACCAGGTAATCGGAAGAAACTCTAAAGATCGTCAAGGGGTACACACGAGAAATTGTTATGGACTTTGGATTGAAAAAGTGTGCCAAAATTCACCTAAAGCGAGAGAGAGCGCGAGAGCTGGAGCGCTGGAGAGACCCGCCTATACCGAGACGTGCCAGAGAGCCGCATTGAGGATATAACATCGGTGAAGGAGGCTTTTCGAAGCAGATACAAGCTTCTTCTTCGACAGATTTGGTTTTCCAATCTGTCGGCGTTGCACAAGATATCTGGACTGAAATGCTTGCCGTCCCGGTTCTACTCTTTTAGTTTGAGGTGCTTCCGTCGACGAAGCACGAGCTTTCCTACCTCGAAATTGCCAGGCGTAAGATCGTGCATATGCAGAAGAGCTTGCATTTCGACTTATCTGTTCCGCGTTTGTACATCCTACGCAGTAAAGGCGGGCTCGGGCTTCTAAATCTCTAATGTCCCTGTAACCGAGTTTTCCAGGGTACAGCTTACATTGTCGAAAATGAGAGAGATTCTCGCCTAGCAATGGTCAGAAATTACGAGATGATTGGCAACGGAGCTTTATTTAATAAAACCGCGGAGCAGGCGGCTGAGACCCTAGGCCTGGATCTTGGCATCAGAAGTGAGGAAGGTGCATTTATTAGTCGAGATTCCTCACTGCTAAAAGCCCGAGTGCAAAAAGCAGATATCAATAACTTCCCAGAGCCGCTCCTCGACAATAAATTGTGCGGATTCTTTTACAGAAATGTAAAATATCAGTTATTGTCTATGCAGCTAACGTTTGCTATCCCCAAGTCATCCGGATATATTTCAGACAACAGATTCAAATGATAAACCTTCACGTTTCACACGCTCCCAAACTAAGGACAATCTTATATTATAAGAACAGATAAAGAAAAGACAAACCTTCCCCTGGAAACAAGCAAAATCAATTAAGTTCGAGATTGTTTAAGGTCCAGAATTTTGCATAGCCCGATATTGAATTCTTTAAAAGGAACTCAATTTCCGTAAAGACTTCTTAAAAATTTTTGATTTAAGCGATACCGTAACGTAAGCAAATATATTTAATTATCCAAGTAAGTCATTTTCTTAATAAAGTGACAATGAAGTAGTGACAATAATTTATCAGTTGAACGAAATTCATTTAATAATCATAATTTTGTTATTAAAAATTCACCCATAACTTTAGATAAAAAGCAATTAAAATACAATAACCTTTGCACAAATATAAAAACTAAGATATCGCCTGTTCAACCAACTAATGTTTCAAACAATAACCACACACTGTTCAATACGGCACTTCCAAAAGGTTTCCAAAAAGCAAGTTTCTCTCAGCGATACACTCGAAATTGTTTGTATTTTTAATGGAAAAAATGTTCTCCTGTCAATATTCATCGAGTGCGAGAATGAGTATGGTCAGGCACACGTATAACACTATTAGTGGGATGATCTGAGAATCAAAATGAATTTATTTACCGGAAAAATCAGTTTATCGATTGCAAGGGAAGCTAGATTTAATGTATATGTTGTAACAAAGTTACATAGCACCCTCTTAAATACGGCCCTGTGGGCGTAGTAAGATGATGGTGGGGTGTCACCACATTCAACGAAGTTGCGACCACCTTTTCGTCACATCGTCGCCAACGTTTCTGCTCTCGAGTTACTGCGAGGTTTTCCAGCGTTTGAGTTCAGTAGGATCCCACCATTATCCTGTAAGTCCTAAATAAAGACTTATGTTATCTATTTTTTTTGCATTATTCACTTACTACGCATTGCTTAGCTGCGTTCCACATTCTTACCCATCCTTTGTTCAGTAACCTGGTCATAATGCGGGAAAATGAGAATGGTTTGTCCTTCGCTTCTCGAATTGTGGAAGCAGCAGAAATAATAATTTCAGATGCTCACAAAATGAATAATAAAACCCAGGTTGATGAAATATTTGAAAATGGATTAGAAAAAATGGTTATAAAATGTTTTATTCGGTTTAAGACTGGAATTACAAATAAGATTTGGGGAATCTAACACAATTTAGGAAATAACAGATGAGGCTTCAGATGTTGAAAGAAGATTAGCAGGACGAGCCGATTTAAGGAAAAAAAATTTAATAAAACATCACGACAAGAATCAAGAACGATAAATCAAAAACAATAGAGAATTTACTGTATTCACTGAATTAATATAGCGCAAGAAGAAATAATAATATGTCAATACTGTGGGAAGAGAGGTCATACTATGACAGCATGCTTCCAGATAAATAAATAAGAAAACCAATATAATCAAAGAGAAAGTACAAATATCATCCCCTGCCAGTACTTATAATGAAACAAAAATTATAATGTTCAATCTCAGAATTGATTCCGAAACAGACAGGGGAATCTACCAAATCAAGGGCGCATTCCCCTAGGCCATTCCCAGGATCGACCATGGATGAGAAATCGTTTTTCACAACCACATCAAACATTACACCGATTCGCAAAAAACCCACAACAATCATGAAACCCGAGAAATTTGAACTTTCTCTCTCGGCAAGGTGCTCCAAAGAAAACTCAAGCAAATCTGTTCTCTATCTCATGAAAGAATGTCATAACGAAAAAACGAGTTTTCGTCTAGTTTGCGCAGGAGTTGGAGTTGAGGCGTCGTTTACCAATTTCCAAGTTTCCACTTTTATTTGGAGAAAAGTTTTCCTTCAAGACTTATGACCTCATAAATCTCAAGGCCGCGGGTGGCGGCGGCGAGGGCCATGGGGCTTCAGATGATAATACCCAAACAGAGGCATGAGATGAAATCTGGAACTTGGCCGCTAGCCTTAGCCGTTCACTCTGGAGTTAGACATTAGGTTTAGTGTTTAAAGCTTTGATTAGTAAATTATAAACGTCAACTCATAATAATTTGTTACAACTCAACCACCTAGCACTCGAAAATTTCAGTATGAAACTCAGCTTTGCGATTTTTAGTGCCCAGGTAATAAATAGTATCTTTGTGACCTTCATGTGTACAGTTGTATTTTTAATGAAATTTTTCTTTCTGTTATAACATTTTTATTTTGTTTTGTTATTTTTTATTATTATTTTATACCATGAAAGAAATCAGAGTAGATCTCTCACCAGTTTCCGGAAACAAAAGAGGACACGTAAGTGATAGATTTCTTTCAAGATAATATTCTTTTATGTAGGTCATGATGGAAAATGAGGGATTTTCTTTCAAAACATTATATATTGTCAACAAATAGTGTTGAATTTTAAATTTTTGATCGATTACCTAGAATTTGTATTGCGGTAATGAATTTAAAAATTTTGATGTTTATTAATCAGTATTTCTGTTGCTGTATCTGAACGAACACAGATATTCAAAGTTTTTTTTCTTTATTCTGATTGATCTTTTCTTTAACTTTCTACATGCGTCAAAAATTCTAAAAATGAAGGAAAAAAGTTCTGGCCTACTTGAGAGAAATTGGTTTTTGAATTTTCGGATAAATAGCACCTATGTTGTCCATTTTCAAATGTTTGTAAATTTTCTGGCGAATTCAGAAAGACAACAGAAATATGTATCAGAATCAAAAAAGAAAAATCAAAATATCTATATTGGTTCAGATACTAAATCACTTCTAAGAGAAATTTCCACAATTCTCACCACACTTCGTTATTAGCTTCAAAAATTGAGTGCTTGGTTCGACCATTAGGCCGTTAAGGGCATGTAAATGTCTGTCACAGACTAACTATTAAATGTTATTATATTCAGCTGCTTTACAATAAGAAAAAAAAACGAATATATTGTGTTGAAAATTTGGTAAGTGATTGAAAATATATAAGGGCACGCCTTTCTCGCCCATTTAAGTTTTGATTTCGTTTAAATAATGCAATTTTATTAATTATTAACAAAACAATTAGGTTTTAATCATTGTTATATTAAGAATAATTATTATTATAATCAATAAATGAAAAGTCAAATGGGGCAGATAGACATGCCCTTATTGAAGTTTAAGCCAAGTAGTTGATTTTTTCAGAATGTCGTTAAAAGTCTACTCTTTCTGAAAAACTCGGAAAAGACTAGAAAAAGTCGTACGATCCGAGCCCTGCGAGTTCAAAATGACCGAATCCATTTCAAATCATGCAGGCCGGCGGGTAACATGTTCAGGATTGGCTTTCTAATGAAATATTTTTTGTCCAACTATTTGAAAATTTTAAGGGTATTATGAGTTTTTGGCAAATTTTACCCTGAAAACTGTGCTATTCTTGCAGTTTTTGAGATATTAGGGTTTCCTTTCGTTCCGGCTCATTCAGTTTTCATACCTCTTTGAAAATCCACAAAGAACATCAAAAAATTGTAAAGTTATTCACATTTCTGGGAGAATAGAGGGAAGGAGAAATGGAGAATAGGGAACTCAACAGGAGAAACAGAGATCACGAGAGAATGTTGAGTGGTAAAAGACAGAGGGAGGAAGGGAAGATACATGGGAGAGGTCGAGAAAGCGGTGAAGGAAGGGAAAAAATGGGAAGTGATAAACAGGGAAAGAGGTAGAAGGAAGGGCATAAATAAGGAAATCGGAATGGGCTAGTGGATGGAGTATTTCAAGAGACTGCTAGGGAGTGTCAAAAATTGGGTGAAGGGTGGAGGGAGAAGAACGGTGGCAGGGGACGAGGACAGCGGAAACGAGATTAGTAGGGAAGAGGTAAATGAGGCGATTGCAAGGCTGAAAAGGAACAGAGCAACAAGTGTGGATGGCGTAGAGAGCAAAGAACTGAAATATAGTGGAAAAGGGTTGCAAGAAGAGATGTGGAGGATAAGCAATAACGTCTGGAAAGGCAAAGGGTGGCCGGAGGAATGGAAAACAGGGCTGGAAGTGACATTGATTGGAAAATCAAAGGGAAAAGAGGGTGAAGGAATATAGAGGTATCAAACTCATGTCAGTGGGCTGTAAAATTTACGCGGAAGTACTCAGAAAGAGGCTGGAAAGCAAGGTGGATGAAAAGAGAAGTATGCCATATAACCAAACGGGTTTTAGGAAAGGGATGGAAACGACAGACAACATATAGTGCTTAACTTTCTAGTCAATAGGAACTTGGGGCGAAAGAAATGAAAACTAGTTGCACTGTTTGTGGATTTCAAACCAGCATTTGACTCCGTGAATGGGAGGATGCAATGGAAGGCCATGCAAGAGAGAGGAGTAGATGGAGGTTTGATAGAGAGGATGAAGGAGGTATTTGTGCACACTGAGATAAGGGTAAAGATAGGAGAATAGAAATTGAAGAAATTCTGGACGCAGACGATGTAGTTCTAGCAGCGGTTGATGAAAGAGGGATGAATCTGATGGTGAGAGCGTTTGAGAAGTGTACGAGAGAAAAATATTCAAGGGTGCATGTGAGTAAGAATAAAATGATGTATTTTAGAAATAGTTAGTGTAGACTTACGTACAAATGGAGGATGAATAGCGAGTTGGTGGGTTGGTAGAGGAGTTTCGTTACCTAGGTTTTTGGTTCGGAGCAGAAGAAGGAAACGAGTTGCGGATGAGAAAGAGATTGGAACGTGCGAGTAAATTAATGAGAAAAGTGTGGGGTATGGGGAAGAGAAGGTTCAAGGACGACTGTGTGATGAGAGTGTGGATGTTCAACGTGCTAGTGTGGTCAGAGTTAAGTTATGGAGTGGAAATTTGGGGATGGAAGGAGCATGCGAGAGTGGAGAGTCCGCATGAGAGATTTCTGAGATGGCTCATGAGGGTGAGTTAGAGCTACTCAGGTTGTACCATATGCTGAAGGAAGAAATAGGACGAGAGAAAATGGTGGTCAGGCAAGTAAACAGATCCTAGAATTTTAAAGAGAAACTGAGAAGGAGGAAGGGATGCAAAACTGTACAAGCGTGTACCAAGGAGCTTATGGAGAGAGAGAAGAGGGGTAATGTGAGACGTTCGAAATTCGAGGTAGAGAGATGCGAAATGAGGTTTGAATGTGGTATGCAACATAGGGGTAGAGAATGGCAGGTAATAGGGTAAGAGATAAGGGCAAGGCAAGGAGCGGAAGGATGAGGAAAAATCTCAGAGTCAAGGGACAGCTGCTGGTATAGGATGATAAAGAGTGAGGGGAAGCCAGAATACCTTTAAAAGATCAAGAAGGAGAGCAAATGGAAGGGAGTGATGAGATTCAGAATGGGAAAGGGGTAAGAGCATGTAGGTATTGACTGAATAAAAAAAATAATCTGTGTTGAGTATGTAGGTATGAGCAGGAATCATGGTTGCATGTGTTAGAAAGGTGCACATGGGACGAAGAAGAAGAGAAGAGTACGGAAGAGAGAATAAAGTGGATTCTAAATGGGAAAATGACTCTGAAAGAAGGAGAATAAACAAGTAGTGTTGCGAAGTTGAGCTGCAATATTGGGATTAATAGTGATAAGAGGAAACGGAATCCCAGGGCAAGGTCAAATACTCATAAGTACGTGAAACATATCCCTTCATGAAATCGGTTAAATACTCGTCCTCATCAAATGAAAATACTATAACATAAACAGAAAAGTATGAAATAATATGTAACATTACTTTTTCGTATTTTTCTGCAGGTCGTTCATAGTTGAAAGAAGTAAATCATCATTAACATGCATATAATAAAACACAATATTCGAAGATATCGTGCGAAAGGACGAAAATCATACTATTTAGACGAAACGTGAGTAAACGCAGGTGACGTCACTAATAAAGCCTGGCATGATACGTCCATAAAATCATCAAGAGATGTGTTCATCAGAAGATTATCTACGGGACCACCAAATCCATTTGGCAAGGGAAAACGATTAATCGTATTACACATTGGCAGTGCTAAAGGCTTTGTGGAAGGTGATTCACTCTGTTTCGAATAAAAAAAAATTCTGCAGACTACCATGACGAGGTGAATAGGGACGATTTCCAGGAATAGTTCTTGAAAATATTGACAACACTAGATGATCTACATCGACAGGATGAATTATGCTTCCTAACATTCAATTTAAGAGGAAAAAATACCGAATCATCCCTGGAATAAGCCTGACATAAAAAATTGTCTTCATGTAAAAGGATTGGAATATACGGAGACTATGCTGAAAATTCAGTTGCTGGATTTTATGTAAGGAGTAGGAGCGCAGTATGACTAATATGTCCCTGATGAAATAGCGAAGAATGCCAATAGAACAGTTTTGAGATTGCCACTTTATCAATGCGAGTTACGCCGTATTGAATTGGTGTGGTCGAATGTGAGAGGATATGTGAAGTCCCACAAATTCACTTTTGAGATTTATGATATCAAGAAACTATTGCGAAAAACTGAAAGACTAAATTAATCATATCAATCACACGATAGAAGAATAGGACAATTTTATAGAGGATTGAAGACCACATTGAGGGTGTAGTGGATGGAATTAAGCCAATCCATAAAGATTTCTAAGCCTTAAATCATTTGAATTATACTTTCTTCATAGCGCACGTACATCTGTGTTGCAATTGTTCATACTACTATTTACATCTTCTTCCAATTTTTCAAAATTTACATTTAGAAGAAAGAAATTGAATTTTCAAATACATATTTCAAATCACTCGGAATATACGAACTCTCACGATTTCAACAATATGTTATTTACCTCATTTCATTTTATTATTAATGCTCAATGAATTAATGCTGAAATGCATCCTTAAATTGAATTTCTTCAAATTTTCAACTTTTTTAGGTGAATAAAATATGTCTGGAATTTAAAAAATGTATGCATTCCGAACATCACGTTGTCAAATTGCTAATTGCAAAATTACCCGATCTTATGGCTCGACAAGGCATCCCTGCTGTGCAGGATCTGTGCCTCGAGCGTTTGACCGTTTGCAGATTCGATGTAAAAAAAATATGTACACACCCTCTGCAGGATTGATATACAACCTAAGTGTATAAGTAGGGAGAGTTGAGAACTCTGAATTTTTAGGAATCCTTGTTTGCAATTCTTGCAAGCATCGGTCCTGCAATTTCGAGTTCCCAACTCTTGCCTCGACGATCCTTGCTAGATCATCGCTATTGTTCATGAGAACCTGTGTACTAACGAGTGATGCTCAACTCAGGATGTTACCTTAATTTCAAGGCTCACAATCCCTCAGCCATTTTCAGGGCCGAGGTAACAAAGCGAAGGTTGTTCTCTTTATAAAGGAAACTTACTGAGCTTCCTCTCAACGGTTCAATTAAGTTCCTCTTCAGGCCCCACGGGCGACCTTTTGGAGAGTGGATTGAACTTTGTTGTGGTCTCGAAAAATTAGTAAATACTGCTTCTGGAAAAATGACGACTCCAGGTTGTTACGGTATCGACCACCATCCGTCACGAGGAGGTGGCGATTACCGCCTACCGTCGTCAACAGGAGGTGACAGCTGCCGCCTACCCTCGTTACTTGGAGGTGACGACTGCCGTCTGTCCTCGTCACCAGGAGGTGACGACTGCCAGAATCCATTCTGCCAGCATTCATTCTCCCGGCATTCATTATGCGAGCATTCCTTCTGCCGGCATTTATTCCACCGGCATCCATTCTGCCGGCGTCCATTTAGCTGGCATCCCATTCTTGTGATCCCAATCCTCTCCCCAGCTGAGCCAACCCTGTGGTTAGTCCGCAATCCCGATATCCTCGTTCACGACCCTCCTCATTCTGCCTTCACTCATCCACTTCTTGAGTAACCTTCCCTCATTTCTCCAATCAACAATAGGGGAACGTAACAGGATTTGCTCCACCCTTTCCACAAAAAATCCCGCGACTCATGACATTCTCTCATGGGACAGAGTACAGTGCACCCGTTTTTCCTAGCAAATATAACGAGAATTCTCCTTCAAGGAGCGAAATGGAAACAGAAAAATGTCATTTGAGTATGAACAGTACAATACCTTATATAAAACTCATCACTAAAGAACTTAGATACCCTGCCACCATGATGATGGATACAGGTGAAGTACCTCATTTTCTAAAAAAGGAGATGATAATATCAGGCATGAACGAAAACGAAAAAAAACGAATGACTGCGGGTCATTGGAATAAATGGAAATCCTTTTTTACATCAGGGCAAGTAATTATTAGGTTAACTATATAAGTTAACTATGCAGGAAAACAACTATAAATGAATAAAAATATTACCCCTCCTAATCCCAATGTCAAATAACAATAACTGCTACATCAATAATCAATATTTTTGCAAAAGTAATTATTAAAGAAAAAAAATTGGTTATATACCTCAACTATTTGTGGGTAATGGAATTTTTCTATAATAAAAACTATAATAACTAACAATTGTAACTATAAGAACTATAATAACTATGAATAACTCACAATAAATGTCGTGCCTATTTGAAGGTTGCAAAAAAATGGGTGCAATCAGTTAATACTGAAACTCTTAAGGTGGAATTACAAGACTTCGGAGAAAAAGAGAATAGCAAGGAAATAATGAATCAAAATTATCAACATTTGAAAATTTCAAAACCATCTGAAAATAATTTATATGATCTCACTGACACAAATAAGTGGATGAATTCTTAAATCATAGTAATACCCAGCTAGATCGGTTATGCAAAACTTTTAAAATTTATGGACAAAACAGAGTACTAAAATTGAAAGAGCCATTAAGATTAGACCACTTAAACAATGAAGAATCAGCATATAAAATAAAAATAACAACCAAGTGCAACGTTAAATTTAGTATATTCATATTGAAAGCTAAATACTACGCGTCCTATAGCGACTAGTTGTCCTGGCGACTAAACGTTC
>JAUMHM010004394.1:0-18154 GCA_032362435.1 Melikaiella ostensackeni | reverse complement strand
AAATGAATTTTCAACCCGGGAAATGACCAGAAATTAAAAAAAAATTTATTAAAGACTTTTTTAATAGTTTAAAAATTGGTCAACAGGGATTAGTTGAAATATTCCCAACGTTGCATAATGTTGAAAAACTATGATCCAATTCATTTTAAAGTTCATCAATAGAAAATGTTTTTGAAAATTTTTAATTTCGGAATGGAGGTAAATTCCAGCTCTGAAAATGATATATTTTTCACTTCAAAAAGTGTTTCATTAGATTTACGTAATTACTACTCCCATTTCTGGAAGATTTAAGACTTCCTAGAACCAACAGGAAATGTTTCAGAAAATATTGAATTTCGAGGTGGGGGAAAACACCAATTAGCCTATAATAATGATATTTTTCAAGCTTACAGTTTGAAAAAAAACTTTATTAGCCCAGATATTCAATGAAGAAAAGACATGATCCAATACGATTGGTACTTTTATAAGAAACACATCTTAATGCAAGTTTTTGAGCACTAAAATTTCGATAAAGAATATTTAAAAAAAAATTACATCAAATTAGTTTAAAAACTATCGAATGTTGAAGAAAAAAATTGTATCTTCTTTTAAATAAACGTCAAAGTTTAAGTACTAGTAACTTTCTAGAATAACTTCTAATTTTTTCTAAAAACAACATATTTCTTCTCAGAAAGATTTTGTGACTTGAAGTCTTTGGAACCTGCCTGATTTCAAATAGCCTGATCCTATCAAATATTAAAATATCTTTAAAGAACTGTTCTCACTTTCTTTAATTTTAGCGAAAAATGTAATAAGATCCATTTTAGTCTAAAAAATTGTTATAATGATTAAGGAAATAAACCGGAAATGACCAGGAATTTTTTTCCCTTAAAACGACCACCCTGAAAATAATTTACAAATTTTAATGATAAATATCTCAGAGAGATGTGATATTCAACAGCAACATAAAATACAAAACTTAAGGCTTCTTAATTAGACCCAATCACCTTACATCCAATCACGAAACGCTTCATTTAAATACCTACTCCACCCAATCATCGATAAATAACCAGAAATAATTTTTACTAGTCACATCCTCATTCTTAAGGACAGTATTTTCTCATGTTGAAAATGTCTGGATTATGCGCGCTGAAAAACTAATTATTATGCGAAATTATGCGATGAAAAATCGAATTATGCGTTGGAAAAATAAAAAAATAATGAAGGCATAGGATTCACTTTTCAACTCCAGAAAATATCAAAATATCAATATTTAAAACGATAAGGATACAAGTACACGTTAGTAGAGTAAAAATGCAGAAATTAGTTGAATCATTTGAGTCGGGCAAAAAAAAGTTGTGGTATGGCACCCAGAAGAAAAAAAATTGTTGATGCCTTCTAAATTTATTTTAAATCATAATCAGTTGAATTCAAACAAAACAGACGTTTTTTAAATAAAATAGTTGAATTCTCATCCACAACAGTATAATTTTCAACCGAAATTCATGAAATTTTACCTATGGGCTAAAAAAATACAACGAATTATTTTTGGCTACATTTTGTAGTATTATTAAACAACAATAGAAAATAAAAAATTGAAAAATGTATTGTGCACTATACAATTTTTTGAGAACGTAAAAACCATGTTTTTTAATTTAGTTACTTTCACGTCTTTAAATAAAAGTTGCACATGTCGAATTTGCATGCTCTTCAGTTTAAATCGAAGAAACATGTAAGTATTTTGTTAGTATAAAAATACAATTTTTCTTACCCTTTAAAGCATTTCCAAATTGTGAATTTTGCCTTTTTTAACCGATATCAACGCTTTAAAACGATCAACATTTTTTCTCCTATAACAACAAAATAATTACATGTTTCTTCAATTCCAACTGCAAAAATTTTACATGTTCAACTTTTTTAAAAATTCGCAGTCAACTAAATTTTAAAAAACATATTTTTTACACATTTTCAAAACATTATAACTTGCTCAAAAAATTTGGATTTTTATTTTTATTTTTTATAATTGTTTACCACAAAAAACTGTACTTACAAAAAATTCGCCACTATGCTTTTGTCCATATAGGAAAATCATTTTCAATTTTTAATTTCAAATACCGAACCGAAGACATTAACTGATTTCAGCAACTTTGGTTGTTCTTCTTTTGAATGGCAAAGCACTACTTTTTTTTCAACTCAAACGACTCAATAAATCGGCGCATTTTCTTCTTAAAAAATGTACGTGAAACCTAAATGAAAAAACTGCTCGAAGTTCAAAATGAAAATTTTCTATAATTTGATTTTTAAAAAATTATCCAAAGTGAGTTCAAAATTTCACATTTTTTATTTACTGACGAATTTCGATATGTACATATTTAAAGATACATTTTTCGCAACTTGTTACTTATGTTCCGCAAGATATATGAAATTATGACTATATGAAATATATAAATATATAAATATTGAAGACAAATGCTCATGCCTTGAGTCGAATTGTTTTCTCTTGAGACATCATCCATCATCCTGACTGTCATGAAAGCTAAACCTTAATTATGGCTAAACAATTTTCTATATTTTTATACAATATATATATATATATATATGGCCGCCCATCTCACGGTTGTGAGGCGTGGTCATGGGTGTGATTTACCGCGGTTCTACTGGGAGCCGGTGTCATTTTCATGGACGGCAGTCGCTCCCAGGGGACCCTGCGGTGGTTGTTTAACCAATTTTTTTTAAATATATATACAGTTTCAGTGAAACGATATTTTACTCAGGGCACTTCGCGATCCGCCACCTGCGATACGCCCAGTGGCTGAGGTAAGCCCTGGCGAAATTCATTTTGTGCCTTAAACTTAAATTTAGGTTGAAGCTATTTTTCAATTACGTTTTGATAATGAACTTCCAATACATTTATTGTAATATGACAACAGAAATTTTCAACAGTGTATATAAAAAATTAAACACCACTGGAAGTTTTCCTTCAATGATCAACAACTTTACAATAAGCAATATATTTGAAAGATTATATTCAATTTTCATGGATTTCAAGAGATTTCACAGATTTTTTGGAACTTAAACAGAGAGTTTTCTTGAGAACTTGAATTAATGAGTTTAATTTAATTCTTATTTGAGGGATTTCAAATGATTCATAATTATTTTAATGAATTCTCACGATTTGCAAGGACTTCAAGGGATTTTGCAGAATTTTGTATAGATTTCAAAGATTACAAGCGATTTCTAGAGAACTTTTAAAAATAAATAAAATTAAATTGAATTTCAAGGGTTTCTCAGCGATTCCAGAGATTTTTAGGGATTCTAAGGTATTTTAAGGAAATGAACAGGATGTGAAGGGTTGTATTGAATCTTCAAGGATTTGAAAGATATTCAGGGACTTAAACGTTTTTTTCAGAACTTCAATAAATAAGTTTGATTTGATTTATTTGCAAAGGATTTCAAATGATTTATACTTATTTCAATCGACTTTTACGATTTCCAAAGACTTCAAGGGATTTCGCAGAATTTTGTAGAATTTCCAAAGATTTCAAGAGATTTCTAGAGAATTTTAGAGACTAAATGAAATTAAGTTGAACTTCAAGAGATTTTTAGCGATTCCAAAGATTTTAAAGGATCTTAAGGTATCCCAAGGGAGTTACCAGGAGGTAAAGGATTGTATTGAATCTTCAAGGATTAGCAAGACTTTTGGGGATTTCAACGTTTTTTTAATTTAGGAACTTTAATACATAAGATTCACTTTATTTATATGCAAGGGATTTCAAATGGTTTATACTTAATTTAATGAATGTTTACGATTTCCAAAGATTTGAATAGATTTTGAGGGATTTCAACGAATTTCTAGAGAAATTTAGGAAATAAGTTAAATTTTTAATCAACGGAATTCTCCCTTTTTGCTTGAGTAATTAAAAGTAAAAGTGGTTGAAATTCAACAATTCTGTTAGTAAAACTTTTCAAATCAATTGACGGTAAATACAAATTTATTAAAGAATTTAAATATCAAATTATATTATTTAAAATCTAACAATAATTGTCTGTGGAAAAAATTAAGGGATGAGCAATTCTACGTCTGCTTAAAATCGAATGATTTTAAAATTCGAACGTTTTAAACGTTTTAAACAGACAGTCTTGATACGTAGTTAAACAATTATGAACTTCAGATTAAAGCTTTAAGGCATTTCTTATCAATTTTCAAATAATTCCAAGTAATCTCAAGTTCGTATATTCATAATTAGATGACACTGAAAATTTGAAAACGTTTCAAATTGAGCAATTTCCAATTGAATACTTCAAAAATTAATCCTTTAGAAGTTGAAAATTATCTGACTATTCATTCAAAATGAAGAATTTTAGATGAAGTTTTCAACATCGAATGGCTTACAATCAAAGCGTAAAAAGTTATACGGGTCGAAATTCTTCGAAATTGAAACATTTTAAGTAGTAGATGATTTGTTCAAATTTACGAATTGTTAAAATTTCTGAGTGCTAAATTCTCAATCTTAAATGTTATCATTTCACTTATTCCACTCTATAAATTTTCCATTCAATTGTTTAAATTTGAAAAGTTCAAATCACAATTTCACAATTATCTATTTTAAACAATGTAAAGGAAAATAATTCAACTTTAAAGGATCCCTGTTCAAGAAATGATTCAATTTCACAATTCGATTTTTAAAAGTGTTCAGTTTTGAACGAAGTTCAGAATCGTTCAATTTAGAAATTTTCTAATATTTAAAATGTGATTTTGAGCTTTTCTTGGAATAAATAGTTAAATTTGGATGGTTTAAAATCTAAAATATCTAATCTTCATTGAGTGAAAAGCGAGGAAATTTTGATCTTTCATTTTTTTCTGAATTGAAAGAGTTTTTCATTTACAACTTTTTTTCATTGGTAGAGGGACCTATTTTCACCTTAAAAATTTTTACTGACTTGAAAGGGTTGTAATTTTAATTTTTAATTTTTTTTCTGAATGGAAAGAAGAAATTTTTTGGTTTTAACACTTTGATTGTGTTGAGGAAGGACAAGTTCAGTTTCTTAAATATTTTTCTCAGGATGAAGAGGGAAAATGTTTTTTTCCTAAGCTGAATGAGAAAAATTTGTTATTTTTAACATTTATATTGTGTTAGAAGAGAGATAATTCCGGTCTTCAATTTTCTTTTTGAAGTGAAAGAGGGATTTTTCAAAAAATGTTTCAAGTTCAGAAAAGTTTCACTTTGACTGATTTAATTTGAAGTTTAGTTTTGATTACGTCAAATTGAAAAATTCTCAGCTCTAAAAGTTTGACTTTATTAATTGAATGACCGGGAAGTTGAAAGTTTTCAAAGCGTTTTCAGAGATTTTAACTGATTTGAAAGATTTTAATGGGTTTATAAATATTCCCAAGGATATCAAGGAAATTTACAGATTTTTGCTGTGTAAAGTTTATGTGTGCAGAACCGCTATTTTTATGTACAGTACTTCTAGATGGTAGTATGGGTGATCTAAGTTGAATCGCTCCTTCGTAGTTTCTCTTGTTTTTACAGTAAGTCCTTAAATATTTTGGTATTATTTATTTTAATGTTGTCTATCCTATAATCATCTTCTATATGATTTCTTATGAGGAATTTCACATAATTCACGGAATTTTTTGCAATCCCATTCGATCTTGCAATCTTGCAATTTAGTGTACACCAAAAATCCGAGTAATTGACCCCCCGGTCAAATTACTGAAATACAAATTTTCCTGACCAACTTGACTAAGGCTGCTACCGAAATTTTGATACCCGTAGAATTGGATTTTTTTGATCGCTTTAGAATTGTTGACCTTTCAAAAGGTAAATTTTTAATTTTTTAATATTAAAGATTTTTCATTTCATACTGTATAATAAACTCAAATCAGAATTACTAAAATTATATTACTTACGCAAATGTTGTTCACTTTTGACAGAGTCCTTTTTAGAAGTGTACAATTTTGAACGTCTCTCATATGCAAATTGTCCACTTCTGAAAGCTTCTAACTGAATTTATTTAAATTTGAAGCTTTTTGATTCAAAATTAATGTTAAGTATGCTAGTCCTTAACCTGATTTGTCAGATTATCAAGAAAAGTTACCAAAAACACTGTTTTGAGACTTTATTGATTCAAACGTTTCGTGAAATTCAGCGTCGAATGATATATACATGCATATATATATATTTATTTTTCTTCTACAGCTTTTTAACGAACTGTCTACTATTACGGAATTTTCCATAGGACTAGCTCTAGCACTATACTTAACAAGTTAGTATCATGGAAAATTCCGTAATACTAGACGGTGCCTATTAAATAACTAAGTGAATAAAGATTTGTACTGTTATCAAACAATTAAATCACTCATTATAAATATCTATCATGGAATACTCATTCAAATCCCCAAATTATGTCCGACTCTACAGTATTTATGTGAAAAATTAAAAGAAAATTGAAGCACTCAATAATTTAAACTATATATTATATATTATTTAATTCAGAAAAAGACTGATTTCCAACTGCCAAGAGTCAGATTTTTAATTGCAAAAATGCACAAGTTGCACAAGTTCTTTCTGAACAAATACATTATGTATAGAAAATCAAATTCTGTAGAACGTTTTTCAGAATTTTTGAACCAAGACAATACTTTTATCTTCCTACAATTTTTCTGTAAAATTATTCGTTTTCAAGTCATAGCGTCAGAAACAATAAAATTTGCACTAAAATTCACATATTTGTAGATAGGTATCTCAGCACCTATTGGATCGAGAAATTTCGAAACAAATGCCAATTATTATCTTTCAAGACATATACTACACACAGGAAAAAAAAATTCCGATCAAACTAAAACTTGGGTTTATATAAAAGTATAAACAACAAGAGTGTGAACTAAATTTTTAGTTAGATCGGAGAATTTCTTTTCTCTGTATAGAGTACGTATTTTGAAAAGCAATTTGAATTTATTTCGATATTTCCTGGTACAATAGGTGCTGGGATATTTACCTGCAAATATGTAAGTCTTAGTGAAAAATTAATTGTTTGTAACGCTATAACTTGAAAATGGTTGATTGTACAGAAAAAGTGTGGCAAAAAACGTCTTATGTTGGTTCGAACTTTGTGAAAAACATCTTATAAAATCCATTTTCTTCCATGAATAATGTATTTGTTTAAAATGAACTTATCTAAGCAAAAAATTTTCCACGGTCATTGAAATTTAAAAATTCGAAATCTCAAAGCTGAACATATTTTCTTTGTTAATAATCAAAACTGAATTGCAAATTAAAGCATTCAAAGTGGAACACTTCCCAATTTCAAACTATTAAAATTTAAGCTCAAACAATATTTGGTTCAAACGCTAAATAGTTTTAAAGTACAAAATGGAAGCTTTCGATACTTTTCAATTCAATAATTTTTAGTTAAATTCCGGAAAACAGCAAAATTTTGAATTTTAATCTTTTATAAATTGAACGGTTCAAAATCTGGTTACAAAATGGAAATCCACGCTATAACTTTCAATGATCTGAACTGACGAATGAATTAATGAATTTATAAATATTGAAAATGATATAATTCTCAACAATTTAAGTTAGAAACATGAAAAATTGGATGATAAAAAAAATTTCAACTGTAAACTTTTTGAATTAGAAGTTAAATTCTTTGAACTTCAAGTCTAAAAATTGAATAATTGTTTAATTGTTATTTAAATAATAAAATTCAACACTTTCACTTCATAATCAAACATTTTTGAAAATGGAAAAATTAAAATCGCAACGTTCAAAGTTTGGATTGAGCACTCTAAAACTTTAACGTTTCAAGGCTTTCTGTTTCTAAATTCCAACAATTCAATTTCAAATTCTTAGGTTTAGATATTTGATTTACCCATTGATTTGATTTAATGTTTTGGGGTTTAATTGAGGGAAAATATAAAACTCTTTGGATCTACCCCTTTTAATTATTCATATAAGAGTCGATAAAAAGATAATGAAAAAAAAGCACAGAGTCGAAAAATATCCCATGTTTGGAGAAGATTATTATCAGTAGACCCAGTCGGGCCGCTCTGTCAAATAACAAGAGAAAAACCGGCCGGAAGTACTTATCCGAAAATATCGCGTTCACTATGGCTCATATACGCACAAAAATTTCATGTTTTCTCACATGCGATATTTACATCGTAACATCTAAGTCTGTATTTAACATAAAAAATATATGAAGACAGTAAATGAAAGATGAAGAATTAAGCTTTCTGTTGATAACAATATAATAATGATTTATGTAATTTATATGGTTGTAGTTTTGTTGTGAAAGTTTCTTTAACGCGCAAGTGCACTCCGATTCCTTCACTCTTTTAGTTTTTCCTGTCATACAGGTATATTATATTATGGTTACAAGAGCCCGTGATGCGAATGTATATACATACACCTATTACAAAACAATGGTGAAGCCACCGCTGACGGGTCCTCATGAGAGCGACTGTCGTCCAGGAAAATGACACTGGCTCGCAGAAGTACCGCAGTAAATTGACAGTTTGACAGTTCGCAATTTTACTTAAGAAATTGCTGCCATATGGTCACTCAAAAACAATTTATTAACACTTATAAATTCAAAGAAGAATGTGAAAAAGTATACAGTCATTGAAAATTTGGATTTTTTGAGCTAATTGAGATTGTGTTTATGTGAACGTTTCTTATCTTGTTTTATTGCTTACGCGCTTCGCGTAGCTTGTTCAGCCAGTATAGTGTTTTTTGTCTCACGCAATTTTTTCGCTGAAAGAATTCTCAAAAATTAGAAATATCTCGAAAACGGCTATAAATACGTCAAAAAGAATAAAATTTAAATATTATACTAAAAAGGGGATGTACTAGCAGTTCTCTCACCGAAGAAATAAAGGAAAATCAAAATTTCTCAAAACTAAACTTTTCAAAAATTTCAAATAAATCAAGAAGGGGTAGAAAAACGATGAAAATAACAACATTCTAGAGTTGTTAATAGAAAGGATATAATGTCAGTTCTCTTTCTGAAAAATTCGAGAAATTTCCAAAAATTCTAAAATTTAAATTTGCAAAAATTGCAAATATCTCGAAAACAGTCAGAGATACGTCAAAAATGACGAAATTTCGTGGTAATTACATAAGAGGATGTGGTCCCAGTTGTATTTCATCAAGAAATCATGCTGTTTTGAAAAATTCAAAAAATTTGAAATAACTCGAGAATGACTAGGTAGATATACGTCACAAGTAACAAATCTGTGTAGTTATTGAAAAAGGCATATCCTCTCAGTTCTCTTTCTGAAGAATACAACAAATTTCCAAAAATTTCCATCGAAAATGGCTAGACATACGTAAAAAATAACAACATCTATGAATTTATTAGAAGGGGATGTCCTTCCGGTCCTCTTCTTCATAAAATCAACATATTTTCAAAAAATCCAAAAAATAAAGTTTGAAATAATTCGAGACATTGTCAAATTAGGTAAGAAAAATTGAACACTGGAAAAACAAGGAAATCTGTCTCATGAATAACCCTCCACAGAAACGAGAGTAAACAACGCCGCAAAAAATTGCGTTGCAACGCTATTAGACAAAAATATACTTCACTTTTTTCTGCACAACAAAAAAGTTTGTCATACGAATACTTTGAAATCAGTAGGTATCGTCGAACAATATACATAAATATAAAGAAATTTTCAATTCTTCAAACGTTGTTCAAAACAACATTTACCCCAAAAAAATTAATTACAGAATTGAAACAATAACTATAATTTTTAATATTAATAATAATAATATATAATAATATTTGTAATATTCATGGTAATATGATGATATTTTTAAGACTAAATTTCAAGTAATAAATATAATAGTAATAGTGATACATGAAAATTGTAAAAGTAATAGTAATTGTAATAAATGTGACATTACAAACATTTATTCAAGATGCACATTTGGCGGGCCTCAGCTTTCATATGGACAATAATTCACAACTAACGCACTTTTCAATCAATAAATAAAATAAATACAATAATAATGTATATGCAATTCGGGCACAAATTTAACTATAACAATGTGGGTCACATGGAATCACAAAATAAGTGCTTTAAGGTAACTGCTTCAAGATTATACTGCAATTCAAGATCTATATCACCTAATTCCTCTGCTTCTCCTTGAAACATTTAATTTTATATCTACGGACTGTTATTAACCATTCCTGATTCTTCTTTTCTCATCATCCACTATTAAGACAGGCCCGCCAATACAGTGGCAGTTTCAGGATTCGACTTTGAGGGGGGGGGGGCTAGGGTTTGTCAACAAAATTTTTGCAGAACGAAAAACGTTTATTCATTGATATAATATGAGTCTTCATTTAAATTTCTTTGGAATTTTTTATGAGATCATTAATGAATAATCTATTCTGGTATTGCATGGTTGTTAAATATTATAAAGATACATGTATAACACTATATTGTCGGGTTCTGATGGGGGGCTTCAGCCCCCATAGCCCCCACCCCCCCGGAACCGCCACTACCGCCAAATGTGCATTTTTAATGAATGTTTGTAATGACACATTTATCACTACTTGGACTTTAATCTTGAAAATATTAATATATATGAATATTATGATTAATATTGAAAATTATACTTATTGTTTTGAATGTGTCTTTTATTTTCTTCAGGGTAAATATTGTTTTAAACAACATTTGAAAATTAAAAGTTTCTTTATACCGATGAATACTATTTGGCGACGCCTATTGATTCCAAAGCATTCGGATGTGAAACTTTTTTGCTACCCATAATGAATTAAAGCTTCAAAGCACTTAAAAAATCTATGAAACTCTTTTTGCGTCATTTTCTATAATATTTTTGTAAATAATGATACGATATTGATTAATGATGGCTCAGTTTTCCTGAAAATTCTTGATCCTATATAAATTTTTAATAGCTACAATCTTGAAAAAAATGTAGATATATCATCTGGATCTTTATGAAAAAATGACGCATAATATTTGTCAAGTATTTGCTAATTCAACAAATTGGTTGTATTTCGCTGTGCTAACAGTGCAAAAACTAAAATTCTCTTTTTTTCGGTATCATTTTTTGTAGGTATTATTCCAAACTCAAGGTGTCGTATTATTGAATAGGACAACTTCATGTTGTTAATTTCAGTGCGAAACAAATGACCCCGGGATCCCACCACTGGCATCATTTTGAAACTGAAATGAATCAGTTTAGTACAACTCGAGACAATTTTTTTCTGAGTCTCATTTTAATACCTGAAATGAGCCCTGAAATAATACTCCCTTTTTTAAGAGTAGTTTATAATCATTGAATTCTTATTATGAATGAACACTTTTTAATAACAGTAACATACACGACTGCAAATTTTTAAATAATAAAATGCGAACAGTTCTTCAACACAGTCTTGAGAGATATGAGACTCAAATATTCAGGGCACCGTCTGTGAGGCGAACTGTCTATATTTAAAGGGCCATTTAAATGCAGGAAAAACCTGTAAGACATTGTTCTAGAATCTAGTGCGAACCTCCTGCCCATCCTGTAGACTGTATACCTGGTTATACCTAATAAATTTTGACAATTCCCTCATTTGATGGACTATTGTAAGAAAACTCGATGAATGGAATAAATGGCTTGGTAGGAGTGACCTGGAAATTACAAAAATGGGAATCGCATATTATCACAGTTTAAACCAACTCCAAAATACAGATCACTTTTTTATTTTCAAACGCATTTTATATTTCGTATATTATTTAAACTTGTGCAGCATTAACTATGCCTCTTTAGGCCAATTTTTGCATTTCATATTAATTAAATACTTAAATCAACTTGTTTGAAGGGCCCCACCGACGATTTTAATTTTCATCTTGAATTATTTGTGTGGCAGTTTTGTATTTTTTCGAAAACAATAAAATGTTCAGGAAATTTGTAAACCAAATTTTTACAACTCTAATACTTGCGCATTATATTTTTTTTCACAAAATTGGAAAAAACGTTACACTCTAAAGAAAAATACAATAATTATAGCCGACTTTATTCATATTTTAGCTAAAATTTAGAAACAAATTTTTTGTATCTCGTCTCACTATCGCATCAAAATTTGAATTTTCATACTTCATTAAAGGGTACAAGAAGATAAAATTGGGATATATGCGCCATATCAGTGCCAATTAAAAATAAATAAATAAAAGTTCTAATATTTATAACTTAGCAAAAAAAATCGTTTAATCGATGAAATTCGTGTCATCCGAAATGCCTTTTAAAAAATTTAAAATAACATATTCTGCCCTGAAACGACTCTGTGACTATTTGAAATGTATTTCGTCGCGAGAATAACTCAAGTTTTCAAGGCGACCTCAAAGTGGATTCAGAAGTGCACTAGCCTGTTCTCTCGCCCGGAGTATACCATATACCAGCTTTTCCATACCGGTCTATGTGGGTTGAAACTGTAAATTCAATGGACGGAACACTTTGCGAAATTCTTTTCTGCATTAAGTTTTAGCAAAGATGGTTTCAGGTTTTTCCTTTAGATTTTAAATATTTTAGTCCTTAGCCTGATTTGTCAGAGTCTCAAAAGAAGTTACCGAAAATACTGTTTTGAGACTTTATGGATTCATACATTTCGTGCAATTCTGCGTCGAATGATTTATACATGCATATGTATAATATTTATTTTTCTTCTACAGCTTATCAACGAACTGTCTACTATTATGGAATTTTCCGTAAGATAAGCTCCAGCACTATACGAGTACTTGACCAGTTAGTCTTACGGAAAATTCCGTCATACTAGACAGTGCCTATCAATAACTAAGTGAATAAAGATTTGTACTGTCATCAAACAATTAAATCACCCATTATAAATATGTATCGTCGAATATTCATTCAATTTCCCAAATTATATCCGGCTCTTCAGTATTTATGCGAAATTAAAAAAAAATGAAAGCACTCAATGAGTTCAACCATGTATTATATATTATTTAATTGAAAAAAAAGACTGCTTCCAAACTGCCAAGAGTCTTATTTTTTATTGTAAACATGCACAAGTTGCACAACTTTTATTTGAACAAATACATTTCTCATGAAAACTGAAATTCTGTAAAACGTTTTTCAGAAAATTTGAGCCAAGACAATACTCACTTCTTCCCACAATTTTTCTGTGAAGTTAATCGTTTTCAAGTCATAGCGTTAGAAACAATTGAATTTGTACTAAAATTCACATATTTGTAGGTAGATATCTCAGCACCTATTGGATCGAGAAATTCCGAAAGAAATGCCAATTATTGTTTCTCAAAATTTTAATGAACTGTTTAGTTAATTGAATGGAAGTTACAATGCCTAGGAATAGTTATAATAACTTATAATAACTAATAATAATTAAATAACTTATAATAACTGTATAGATATATCTCTAAATTCATTATAAGCCACTTATAAAGTTCAAAATTTATTCTAACTTTTACGTTTGAAAAAAATTTAATTTTTGACGACCTTCCAAGAAATAAAATACTCAATGAGTTGACATTAAAATGGATTGAGTAACCTTTTAAGCAACCTAACTTTTATATATACCTGTGAAAAGTGTAAACTCCTTAGTAAAAATGAAATTAAAAATTGAAATGTTGAAAGTTATAAAAGAATATTTCAAAATTTGATCGGACATTCAGCGGAGGGTAGTGGAAGTGTTCAAAATGATTAACTACTCGAAGTGAGGAATAAGAAAGTGAAAAGTAATGTGTAATTAATAATTTTGATTGACCTAAGAGACTATAATAATAACTTTGATTCACAAGAACAGATAAAAATCTTGTTCTAATAGTTTTTTGGAATCCAACTTCTGAAAAAGTATATAAGTTTAAAATCCAGTTTTGCTATTATTTCCACTTATTTTTATTAAGATTAGGCCTCTGCATTCTTTATAATTCGAAAGTAAACTGTAAAATGGGGTGGTCCAAAAATCGAAAATTTGAAAAAATGTAATGTGCTCTTGGAAATTCTTATTCTTTCTTAAAAAAAAATCCCTAGAAAAATGCAATCCATTCGGATAAAATCTTGCCCTCCCGCTTCGAAATCAAAGATTGAACTCCAAATATCTCCGTTGGGTTTGGGGTTACGAAAAAATGTTCAGGACAATATATGTCTAAGTTTTTATTGTTAATTCAATGGTGGTGCGTACCTTCATGGAAAAAAATGTAGATATACATTTTTATTAATAATTTACTTTTTTTTCCTAACAATTAAGACTTTTAGTTCACCTTGACTTCTAGATATTTTCGACACGAGTTCATTGATACCATGCACATTTTTAAAATGTTTATTTTGTCTTTTTTATTCATCTTGAAATGAATCTTTAGGTAACAATTATAGGAGTCGGGACACGACAACAACAAGCAAGCCTCCCCAAGACAAGGCTTCCCAAGTCAGGTCCACCCAGGACATCACCTCCCACAAAAAAAAACCTGTCAAGTCATGTCTTCCCACTTACTTAAGGCATCCCTGGACATCCCCCCCCCCTCCCAGAAAGAAAAGACCCCCTAGGACAAGTCTTCCCAACAAGAGAATTCGGGTTCATGTCATCTTGCGCATCACTCCCCAAAGTATAAAAATATCCCCGGGTTCAGGCAATATCGGGCATCACTTCCCACAGGGTGGCAATTTGGGTCATCACTCCTCGAAGTGAACAAAACACGAATTAGCTGCCTGGCAACATGGGGCATCCTCTCCCACAGGGTGACAGTTTGGGAAATCACTCCTCAAAGTGAAAAAAAACACGAATTAGCTGCCTGGCAATATTGGGCATTACTTCCCACAGGGTGGCAATTTAAAACATCACTCCCCTAAGTGAAAGAACTCAAATTAGCATTGTTTTTTACGCCTTTTTTCGTATATCTTTCAGATCAAATGTAGTCACCCAATTTTTTTCAGTCCGCTTCTACGCAACTCAATCTACTCCCTTTATTTTTTTTCAGCAAACAGACTATATTCTACGTCAATATATGCATATAATATCATTCTGTTTTTCAAGTCAATAATATTATGCATTATCGTTTAGAAATATAATTAAAAACCCCTTCCACACAATCTTTTAAAATAATTTTCGTCTGCTTTTTTTACGAACAATAATATAAGGTTGTCCGCTTATGTATAGTGTGATTTCTGAATTCAAAAAATGATTTCGAAAATAAAAAAAGGCTAGAGACGATTTCCATAGCTATGTTAATATTTGCAAAATCTTCTTGTAAAATCCGCATTTTAGCTCTGTGAAAGTACAGCCTGATAATGACTTGGGCACAAAAAATGCAATAAACGCAACAAAATATGTAGTCGTATATTTTAGACATATTTTAGTATGAGCATTATTGAATATGCCTGCATATTTTCTATCATTCATGCATCCTACATAACTGACGTCATGTTTTTTGGGCTATTTTATACCCTCCTAAAGCCTTTATCATGCAAGGCGAATTCCCTCTCTGTTTAAATAATGTCACGTCACGATTGGACATCACCTCTGCTAATTTTTCATCTGATCTCAAACTGTTGTTTAAAAAAAAAATTAACTGAGATATCATTGTAGTTGATTAAAAATCAATTTTGAAAAATGAATTTTTATTGAACATTATTCTCATTATTGCTGCGGACTGACAGATTTCAGGTTCAAAGAAGCAATACAGTCAGAAAAACTTTTGCCGAGTTTCGTACAGATAATAATTCTAAACATCTGGAATGGGAACTAATTTTTGCTGTAATTTCAAGTCCGAAAGCATTTTTCATCTTGACCTTCCAGTCGAATTATGTCAAATTAATGTCATATTACAATAAAATACTGGAAGATTAAATTTTTTAGTGTTGTGAACGATTTTCATAAGCAAATTCAATAAATCAATGCTTTTGAATATGGAAAAAACCAGTATGTTACAAGTGCGAGAAGTAGGCAGCAGCACACAAGTGTGAAGTTTGCTGTGAGAGCATTTTTTCACTTTGGGGAGTGATGTTCAAAATTGCCATCCTGTGGGAAGACCTGCCCAATATTGCCAGGCAGCTAATTCGCGTTTTTCACTTTGGGGACTCATGTCCCAAATTGCCAGACAGCTGATTTGCGTTTTTTCCACTTTGCGGAGTGACGTCCCAAATTGTCACCCTGTGGGAAGACATGCCCGATATTGCCAGGTAGCAAATTTGGTTTTTCTCACTTTGAGGAGTGATGTCCCAAATTGCCAACCTGTTTCAAGAGATGCCCAATATTGCCAAGCAGCTAATTCGCGTTTTTTTTCACTTTGGAGAGTGATGCCCCAAATTGCCAGGCAGCTGATTTGCGTTTTTCCACCTTGGGGAGCGATGTCCCAAATCGTCACCCTATGGGAAGAAATACCCAATATTGACAGGTAGCAAATTTGGTTTTTCTCACTTTGAGGAGTGATGTCCCAAATTGCCACCCTGTTTCAAGAGATGCCCGATATTGCCAAGCAGCTAATTCGCGTTTTTTTTCACTTTGGAGAGTGATGTCCCAAATTGCAAGGCAGCTGATTTGCGTTTTTTCCACTTTGGGGAGCGATGTCCCAAATTTTCACCCTGTGGGAAGACATGCCCGATATTGCCAGGTAGCAAATTTGCGTTTTTCTCACTTTGAGGAGTGATGTCCCAAATTGCCACCCTGTTTCAAGAGATGCCCGATATTGGCAAGCAGCTAATTCGCGTTTTTTTCACTTTGGAGAGTGATGTCTCAAATTGCCACCCTGTGGGAAGACATGCCCGATGTTGCCAGGCAGCAAGTTTGTATTCTTTCCACTTTGGAGAAAGATGTCCGAAATTGCTTACCTGTGGGAAGTGATGCCCGATATTGCCAGGCAGCTAATTCGTGTTTTTCTCACTTTGGAGAGTGATGTCCCAAAGTGTCACCCTGTGGGAAGGGTTGCACGATATTGCCTGAACCCGGCGATATTTTTATACTTTGAGGAGTGATGCGCAAGATGACATGAACCCGAGTTCTCTTGTTGGAAAGAGTTGTCCTGGGGGGTCTTTTCTTTCTGGAGAGGTATGTCCAGGGATGCCTTAAGTAAGTGGGAGGACATGACTTCGGGGTTCTTACTTTGTGGGAGGTGATGTCCTGGGGGGGGCCTGCCATGTTGAGCCTTGTCCTGGGGAGGCTTGCCTGGTGTTGGCATGTCACGGACTCCAATTATATATACATAAAAAGAATTTACATGTTACTTATGAATTCATATTGAAAATATGTAGAAGTCTAGGTAAATTAAAAGTCTTAATTATTAAAAGAATAAGTAGATTATGTAAAAAATGTTTCTACAATTTTTTTCTATAAAAGTACACATTACTTTTAAATCAACAATAAAAAACTAGCTAAGTCTTTCCCTGAACACTTCTTTGTAACCATACAAAAGCAACGAAGATATTTAGAGTTTAATCTTTGATCTCGATGCGGAGGTGCAAGATTTCATTCGATTAGATTAAATTTCTCTATGGATTTTTTTTTTCGGGGAGGAGCAAGATTTTCCAAGAGTACATTGCATTTTTCAAACTTTGCGATTTTTGGACCAACCTACTGTGAAATCAATTATAAGCTATCGAACCTCTGTCAAAATTACTTCTATTCAAGAGGCCCAACATGTAGCCTTTTAACATTTTCAATTTAGCAATATAATATATGATAATCTACTAAGGAATGCAGTTTTATTTTTATTTTTAGTGTTATAAGAGTTTGTTTGTAGAACTCTTCCGGGGAAACAGAACTCTACTGAGAAATGGTAGGACTCGTAAAATTTTCAAATTTGGAAATTTTTTGTTAAGTTTAATAAAGTGTCTAGACACACCGAAAATATTTGGTCTACGGCGTCTACGCTCACCGAGATTCGGTGAACCTAGACACGGCCTGTCTGTATACATTATACCTGTAGAGTGACCAGAGCTGATTTTCAAAATGTAGCCGAAAAATTTAAAGCTGCTGTCTTGTATCAACAAGGCGAACAGACAAAGAAAATTATCTCAGAGTATCACAGGCACATCCAGAATTTCAGGTAAGCAAGGATTACGGATACTTTACTGCTTTACAACTGTAGGAAGGCGTGCCTGCGGGCTGATATTTGTGCAGTACCGTAAACACTTTCATTCAATTTTAGATCATATTCAAATATTCTTTCAGTCTAAAATATTGAATT
>JAUMHM010004384.1:0-13502 GCA_032362435.1 Melikaiella ostensackeni | reverse complement strand
AATCACAGCACTTCTCTTACAGTAAAACCTCTGAGTGGAACGGGATGGGAAAGTCGAATTGATGCAGTCACTCCCCTGAAATTCGATATTGGAGAGATTCATGATGCCCTGCATGAAGCAAGCGAGGATCAGAAGCAGGATGCGTTTGCAAGAAATACTGCAAAAGGGATTGCGAAGAAACTTAAAAATTTCAAATCCTTGTGCAATTTAGTAGCATGGCATTCAATTTCGTATAAAACCGACCTCGTGAGTAAGCACCTCTAAAAAATAACCATCAGTTCAGAAACCGCTATGCCAAGGAACTTGCTCAAATTCTGGATGCGAATCCTGATTTTTAAATAGTAACACGCACTCGCCGGAGAAGGATCAAGAAGCAATTTGATTACGAACAGCAAGATGAACCAGTTACTTCGAGGACAAAATCTTCTATTCAGTCCTGGATGTAGCTGTCGCCTCGTTTGATGACAAATTCCAGCAAAGAGTCATAGTGACAATTTCAGCTTTTTGTATGACATTCACGGGTTAACACACTGTGGTAAAGTACAACTCCAGAAAAACTGCCTGAATTTACAGAAGATGTTCGCACATGGAGAAGAATGTAACATCGATGGACAAGAAATGCATCAAGAATTTGTTATCCTTTCACCAACGCTGCCATCTGAAACTACTCCAGTGAATGCACTGAACTACATCACAAAAAACAGATTTATGGATACTTTTCCGAACGTTTTCGTATCTTTGTGAATTCTATTACCTTGCCAATTAGTGCCGCAAGTGGAGAGAGATTTTTTTTTCTGTTCCAGAAGACCAAGTCTGAGCTAAAAGTTACCAGATTCGAGACGGTGAATGCTGTGAAGGAAAAAAGCGGCGCGGCTCATGAAAGACCTCTCGGAAAAGAAACTGCAACATTGCTTCAAACAATAGAAGAATCGTATGGAGCGGTGTAGGGATTGAAAAAGTGACTACATTGAAGGGCATAACATCTCCATTGAATAAATTGGTAAATAAAAATTGTTAGAGCATCAGTCCGGTTATTTAATTGCTACATCTCGTATACACCACCGTCGGAAATTTCCTGCATGGATAGCGCGAGCGATACTAAAAATCACCGATGACTTTGAAACACGATAACTTTGTCGAAAATAGAGATAGACATTTTTTTAAACAGTGGGAAAGCTTCTGAAATTCTACGCTGAATGATCTTTAGTAAAAATATTTTTGACTTTCTGAAGAGGATTTATTACATGAAAAGTTTTACTTTCAATCTAAAAATTTATCGAATTTTTGTACCTCGTATTCAACTCGTGACATGTCCCAGGAAAGTTGTAGCAAAAAGATAAAATTTACAAGATGCAATATTTGAAATTTTCTCTTCAATTTAAGACAATATGATTTTAAATCTCCTCACGGGCTCCCAAGATATGACTAAAAATATCCAAGCGTATCTGGGGCGAGTTTCAGTCGGCTTAAGCAGCGAGGCCGGCTGATAGCGGTGATCACCAACTGAAGTTCGACGCAAACAGGCTGGGATATTTTCAGTCATATCTCAGGAACCTGTCAAGATTTTTTGAGGTTTATTGACTTGAATGAAATACAAGATTTCAAAGATTACGTCCTGTAAATCTTAGCTTCTTATCTTAACTTTCCAAGGACATGACACGAGTTGAAGTCGAGGTACAAAATTCGAGAAAGTCTTAAATTAAAAAAAAATTCTCACGTGATATATCATTTTCAAAAAGTAAAAAAACATATCCACTAAAAGACATTCGATGTTCAAGTTCAAAAAGCTTTCAAATTTCTTTTAGAAAATGTCTAACTGTATTTCCGACCGGGTTATTGTGTTTCAGAGTCATCAGTGATTTTTAGTATCGCTCGTACTATCCGTGTAGATAGTTTCCGATGAATCCGTATATAAAGTCAAACTGAGGGGTTAACCACAAAATAAAATCTTTTGAAATCACTGCCATCTTTTGAAATCAATTTACATTCTTTGAAATTCGTTCGAAACCACTATAAATCCCTTCAGATCGTTGAGATACTTTCAAATCTCCTTCAATCCTTTAAAATTGCTTCATATCTTTTGAATTTTCATGAATTATTTGTAATTCTTGTGCAATCGTTTAAAATTCACTGAAATCCAATAAAATTCCTTGAAATCTCTTGAAAACTTTTGAATACTGCGCAATCTTTAAATCCTATTAAATTCACTCAAATTTATTGAAATCCTTTTAAATCCTCTGAAATTATTTTTTGAAGGCCTCTGAAATATCTGGAAACTTTAAATCATATGAAAAACTTCAAATTCCTTGAAATCCATGAAAATCCCTTCAAATCCCGTAAAACTTTTGCAAGACTTCGAAATCCACTACAACTCACGTGAAATTTTTGAAGTCGTATATAATTCCTTGAAAACGTTCAAAGTCCTTTGATATCCCATGGAATTCCTTGGAATAAATTGAGATCCCTTTAAATCTTTTGAAACAGTTGGAATTCCTTGAAATCCTTTTAAATCCCTCGAAATATTTGGAAGATATTGCATCATACTTAAATCCTTTGAAATCCCTTGAGGTTTTTTGGAATTCGCTTGAAATCCTGTTGAATCTCTCGGAATTAAAAAAAAATGGAACCCTTCGATGGCCCCTAGAAATCCCGTAAAATCTTTAAAATGCTGCAAAATTCTTCGAACAAAGAAAATCCTGTTCAATTTGTAAAATACTACGAAATTCTTTCGAATCCCCTAAAAAATTTGCATTCGTATGAAATCTTAGTAATCTCTTAGTATCCTTTGAAATTCCTTGATATTTCTTAAAATCCCATGAAATATTTGACAGAATTAGAAATGTTTTGTAATCTCTTCAAATTTCTTTGTACTCGCTAAAAATTCTTCAAAATCTCTTTAAATCTTCGAAATACTTTGAAATTTCATTAAAATTCTTGAAATCTGGTTAAACATTCAGAATCCTCTGAAAACCCATAAACCCTCGTCTCAAACTGACATTGAATGAATGAATGAATGAAACTGTCATGAATTCTAGAAGACGGGATTTAGTTCATACATTTGAGTATTCTTCAAATATGTTTGAATATCCTGCTATATTCTGGATTTTCCTTGAAACATTTTCAGTATTTCGAAATTTTTCACAAAGAGTTATTGAATACCGAGGCGGAAAAATTATACATAGTTGAAAAAATTATGTATAATTTTCATTTGTTTTATGCATTATTTGTGTGAAAAAATCAAAATTATACATTGTATTCATTATACCCTCTTCTTTTTACGGATTTGAGAGTCTTCATAATCCTTTACATGAATAACATCATATCAAATCAAATCAATAGTTATAAATCTAACTCAACCTACGTCCATCTACGTTAATCCAGACATCCTTCTCTACTCTAAACAGAAACGGAAGCTCTAGCCCTAAACCTACACTATTCGTGGCACATCTTCTAAATTACTTTAAAAAAATAAAGAAAAAACTAAAAATTTTAATCTTTCTTTACATAGGCACACACTGGCATCTCTGACACGTCTATTCTCAATCCACAACGAACTGGAGGTCCAGTTGAAATTATACATAATTTTTTCCACTAAAAGGGTCGTTTGATGAGCTTGGTGAAAACGCAAGTAAATTCTTTTGGAAAGTTTACCTTTATTTATGAACATAGTTTCCTTCGAGGGCTACACACTTAGTCCAGCGAGATTCCAATTTATTCATCCCTTCAGAAAAGTAAGATTTCTCGAGATCTGAAAGATACGCATTCACGTTATCGATTACTTCTTCATTGGACCAGAATCTCTCGCCAACGAACCAGGTCTTCAAGCTTGGGAACAGGAAGAAGTCGCACGGAGCCAAGTCTGGAGAATAGGATGGATGAGGAATCAATTCGAAGCCCAGTTCGTGTATTTCTGCCATTACAACAGCGGAGGTGTGAGCCGGTACGTTGTCATGATGAAACAGCACTTTTTTTTGCACCAATCGTGGCTGTTTTTTTTTGTAGCTCGGCTCTCAAACCAACCAATAATAATACATAGTACGTTCCTACTATGGTTTTACCCTTCTCCAAGTAAGCAATAAGGATAATTCCTTGGAAATCTTTGGCACTTTTCACCAGGCAGTACCAACTGCTTTGACTGCTGCTTTGTCTCGGGTGTAAGTGGTGGATCCAGGTTTTGTCCACAGTCACGAATCGAAGCAAAAAGTCTTGCGGATTCCGATTAAACTTCGTCAAGCACTGCGCTGAAACGTCTTTTGGGTTGCGCACCATATCCGATGTGGTGACCTTAATTGGTCGTCCGGAGCGCGCCTCATCTTTAGTTGTGGTTTGGCTACGTTTAAATTCGTTGGTCCAAAAATAAACGGTTAAATATAATGAACGGCTCGGCTTCGACCTGCGTGGCTGTCCAATTTTTTAAAGAAAAATTTTTCATCACAGCACGGAACTCTTCTTTCTCCATTTTTTCGAAAATTTTCGAAGAGTGCTATTTTTTGATCACATACTACGAATTTCATTTTGGCGCCATCTAGCTGGGAATTTACCTCACTTCTACTTATCAACTGACCCTCGTATATCTAATTTTTCCACCAGGGTAGAACCTCTTAACTTTTCTATAATATTCCGGAATTTTCTACAATGTTCCGAAATATTTTGGACTTTTCTAGAACATATTCTGAGTTTTCATTTAAAATTGAAAACATTGCCAAACATTTTTTTTTGCAAATTCATTTTTCACTTAAAACTATTGAATAAAATATTGCTATTTGTGAAAGCATTCATTTAAAAACTCTTGAAAACATTTCAACAGAAGGACTTTTCTTTTAAACTCTATAAATAGAATAGAATTAAAGCTAAGAGAATGAAGGAAATTTCAGCATGAAATTAAATAATAAACCATTCTTCGCAGCCAGCATTGTTATGAGTAATAAGTTCTGAACGAGTGAGAGATGAAAAGTTAATGAAAAGAAAAATATAAGCAATATTACCTATTAGCCTGCTTGAACTGAATAGTAGCATCTTTTTGTTGCACTTAGCTTCATATCTCAGAAACTTGATAGTAAAGATTTTCATTACTTTTTTTTCTTTTCGAGCAGGAACTTTGATTCTAAAAAACACATCTAGTTGTTCTGGAATAATTACTATATGAAGAATAATCACTACGAAACTTTGTAGTTCCCATTTCAAAGAATTGTTTGTTTTAGTACATAATCAATGATACCCGTTGTGGAAAAAGCCCCGTTTAGCCCTCTTTTGAATGTTAGTTAGTTAATATTTTTTTGACACTACAAATCTTGACGTTTGATTAGTTCAGACTTACAAGAACTGCATTTTTGTTAAAACTTTGATTACATTTTTTGGAAAGTTGAATTTCGAAATCTCAGATATTCCACGAGGGCCCCCGCAGGGACCCCTGCTTGTTGTCCTTATGCTTCAATTTACAAAAATCAAACGATCATTATTTGTAATGAATTGTCCTTCGAGTCAAATAGTAACAATATCCCACCAAATGTGCAGTTACTGAAAATCAAGATAATTTCAACAAATTTTGATGCACGTGCGGAGTGCCTACCTGAAACAAAAGTTATAAACAATGTGGTAAGCTGGTCAAAAGAAAAAACGCAAGTCTGATAAAATGCTGGTCATGAGTTCAAGCTCTGGTCGAGTCGCTAATATTTTCAATTTTAAATTTATTATACATGTTACAAATACATATATATGTATTAAAATATGTTAAAAAATGATAAGGTGACCATTTTTAAATGTTTTTTTTTAATTAAAAATTTTAAGTCGGGGCAACTGTGAGGGGCCTACGAGGGCAATCATAAGAGCAACTAGGAGGGAAGTCCATGCTGGATCCTTATGGATTACCATGAGAGGCCACGTCTCTATTACCCTCATGGGCCCCTTATGGCTTGGGGGCAATTTCCACACGGGACATGAAATTTATTTTGTTGTAGTATTAGATGAATTTCAAACTAATTCTTCCGCTCCATGATTTCCGAATTAATTTTGTTTTCTGTACTCCGAGTTTAATCAAAAAATTCGCCGTGTGCTAGGAATGAACGAAAAAAATGATCAATTTTTGAATTTCTGATGCAAAATTTCGTGGCTTAAGAAAAACGATAATGCAGAAAGAGAACTTTAAAAAAATAGTCTTGAAAATGGTATCACAGTGGACATAACGAGTGATAATTTAAATCTAAATAGACCCTTGGGACTCGCAAAACCATGCGTCGGTGCATTAATGTTGTATAAACAAACTAATGGCTCATGAGGGAATCGGGATAAAGTCTGTACTTTATTTATCGACATCGAAGAGAAACGAAACTGTTTTCAATACGAAAATCTTTTTTCCTTATTTATTAAAGTTGGTGCCAAATTTAACGCCTTCGACTTCAATTCGAATTTAGAAATAAAACAGAAATCCATTTTCATAGTTCTTGACTTTTAAAAAGTTTTAATGAAATTTTAATAAGATACCACTGAATTTTAACTTTTCCTGAAGTTGAAGAAACAGAACAAAAAACATCCTGGTTTCCCTTTAAACTTCTGCTATTAAATTCACGGTTATGGAAGTCCAACAGCTGGACTATGTTTTAATACTGAAACGGTGCTTGCTTTTAATTAATGCTACTTTAGTGAATCAGAATAATCTCTCTCAGGAGCCTCTTTAAACAGTGAAAATTGTCCGGATAACATTTTCGTTACATACATTAAATTGGTTCTGATGTCTCTATAAATATTCGTTTACAATTCAATAATTCTATATTTTATAGTGCATTTGACACATAATTTTTGTTGAATAAATAAAATATTCAGTAGACAGATTTATTAGATTTTAGAAGTTCATTATAATTGACAAACAAAATTATACAATAAATTCTCTTCTTGAAATTATTTTTACTTGAGACAAAAGCAACTTCATTTTATTTATAATAAATAGTAGGTATCTATTTCAAGCCCAAAAAGACGAATTTTCTACAAAACAGTTGAATTTTTAACCAAAAAAGTATGACTCTCTAACATAATTGTTGAAGTTTCAACAAAATAATTAAATTTTCAACCAAGAAGTTGAATTTTCAACTAGAAAAGATTAATTTTCAAGAAAAAATGGAACAGTTAAATTTTCAGCTTGAAATAATTAATTTTAAAAAAAAATCAATGAAATAGTTGAATTTTTGAATTTTTTGAAAATTTTGAATTTTTGAATGATGAATCTTCTACCAATAAATTAACTTTTAACAAAATAGTTCCCTTTTGAACAAAAAAAAAATGAATTTCAAACAAAATACATAAATATACAACATAATAGTTGAATACTCAACTAAACAAATTTTTTCAAACAAAAATCGAATAGTTAAATTTTCAGATGAAAAATTGATTCTCAACCCTAAAAAACTAACTTCCTTTGAAATAGTTGAGTTTTCAAACAAAAAGCTAAATTTTCAACTTGAATGATAAATCTTTAACCAAAAAATGATTTTGAGGAAAGTAGTTCCACTTACACCCAAGTTGTTGAATTTTCAACCAAAAAAGATGAATTCTCAACCAAAAATGTAATAGTCGATATTTCAACCAAAAAATATTTTAATTTTAAATCTAAAATGATTGAATTCAACCAGGAAAGACGAATTTTAAACAAAATAGTTGAATCTTCAATTGAAACAGATTAATTTTCAATCGAAAAGAAGACTTTGTAACAAAGTAATTCAATTTTAAACCGTATTATTAACTTTTCAAACATAAAAGATGAATTTTCAACCAAGAGGATTAATTTTCTACCAAAAAGATCAATTTTCAACCTAGCGGATTATATTCCTACCAAAAAGACGACGTTTCGAAGAAATACTTGAATCTTCAGTGAAATTGTTAAATTTCTACTAAAAAAGATAAATCCTCAAAAAAAACGGACTCTAAACAAAATAATTAAATTGTCAACCAAAGAAATGAACTGTCAACTAAAATGATGAATCTTCGACCAAAAAAAAATAAAATTTTAACAAAGTTGTTCAACTTTCAAAAAAGTAGTTGAATTTTGGGGCTAAAAAGATGAATTCTTAACAAAAAACGTAATAGTTGATATTTCAACCAAAAAATGTTTTCATTTTAAAACTAAAACAGTTCAATTCATCCGAAAAAGATGAATTTTCAATAAAATAGTTGAATCTATACCTGAAAAAGATTAATTCACGAGAGGTGAATTTTCAAATAAATAGTTGAATTTTCTGCTAAAAAAGATATATTTTCAACAAAAAAACGAATTTTCAACAAAATAGTCAAAATTTTAACGAAAGAAATAAACTTTCAACTAAGATGATGAATTTTTCACTAAAAAAATAAATTTTCAACAAAGTAGTTCAACTTTCAACCAAGTACTTGAATTTTCAACCAAAATCCATGAATCCACAAAGAAAAATGTAATAGTTGATATTTCAACTGGAAACAATTTTATTTTAAAATGAAAAATAGTTTTATTCAACCAAAAAAGACGAATTTTCAACAAAATAGTTGAAACCTCAACCGAAACAGATTAATTTTCTACCAAACATGTGCCTTCTTATCCAAAAAGGATGAAATTTCTACGAGCAGAGATGAATTTTCAAACTAGATAACTGTATATTATCATATTATGATAACCAAAAATATAATAGTAGACTTTTGAACCAAAAAGAATAAACTTTCAGACAAAAATAGTTCGATTATCTTATTGGGTTCTATTAATTCAGTTCGCCTTCAAGTTGAAAACGAGAAAAAGGGCCGATGAGGGGAATGAAGGAAAGACTGTGAAGCCTGCGATAAGTCTATAAGAATTTTGATAATTTATAGGCTATAGAATAATAGTTCAAATAATCTTCCAAGTTCATTTTTAATGCTTCAAAAATATTATTTTAGAAAACTCGAAATTTTCTCTTCTAAAACTAACTTCATTAAGATACTACGTTTATTTAATTAACAGAATTTATATGTATGTTCGTCCACTAAATTTATAAAATTTTAGTAAGATTTTTTTTGGAGGGAGGGGTCAAAACAGATCTGACCTTATCTTACATGGGGAGGGGGATTGAAAATTTTAGAATAACACTTTACGTAATTTGAGGACGACCTCTTAGCCTTTATTTTGAAATTTGTTGAAAAATTATTTTTACTACAAAGCAATTTATAGCTCAACATAATTATAAAAATAGGACAATACTCTGTATTATATAAACTGCTCTTTTTCTTTAAAAGAGCCTCCTGAAAATTTTTTCAGGGGGGCCTCCACGTTTCTTTTTACGCCACTGAACAAGCATTGACATGCGAATTTTATAATTTAACATTTAAAAAATGAATTTAGAAGCAAAGTACCCTTTTTTATATTGATCATCGCTATTTTAATCATAATTAGGGTTAGGACTAATGAAAAAAAATGTTTTACTTGAATACGAAATACCTTTCCCAAAAAAGGGTGAGTTTCCGAAAAGAGAGTACCGCCGATTAATTTTAATCTCAGTATACCGATGTATTTTGACGTGCTTATAACGAATATTATAGTGAAAATACCGACAAATTTGATTTTCAAAGTCAAACCACCAAAAATCTATAAAAATTTAAAGTTTTTCCGGTTATTGTTATAAACGATGAACATTGAAGGAAAGCTTCACATAAAAGTTGTAGACCTTTCAAGAATACACCTAATATGTGATACACATTTTTGCATAAAAACCATTATTTTTCGAGAAAAGAAGGAAAATGTTGGTGAAAAGCGTACTATTCCTTGAAATGAGACTTGCGGCACTCCTGTGATTACTGATTAGTCACAGAAATAGTTTAGGACAAGCTGCTATCCCTTTCCAATGTCTCGTGATGGGCGGTAAGGCACCCCCGTGACTGATCACATAACTAATTTAAGTCACACCGCTATCCTATTTCAATTTCTCGTGGGGCGACAAACCCTCCCTCGTGACTGGTCACAGAAATAATTTAGGTCACACCCCTGTCATTTTCCAACGTTTTATTGTGGGGGGAGATACCCTTGTGACTGATCACATAAATTTTTTAAGTCACGTCCCTATCCCATTCCATTGTCTCGTGGGGCGGCAAGGCTCCCCCTGTAACTGATCACAGAAATAATTTAAGTCATACTCCTGTCCCTTTCCAACGTTTTATTGGGATATAGCACCCCTGTGACTGATCACAGAACTAATACAAGTCAAACCCCTACCCTATTCTAATGCCTCGTGGAGTGGCAAGGTCATTCCCCCTGTAACTGGTCACAGAAATAATTAAAGTCAGATTCTTACCCATTTTCAACGTTTTATGGGGTGAAGGCACCCGTGCGACTGATCGCAGAACAAATTCAAGTCACATCCCTACCTCATTCCAATGTCTCATGGGCGGAAAGCCCCTTCCCTCTGTGACTGGTCACAGAAAAAATTCAAGTCACACCCCTACCCCTTTCCAGCATTTTATTGGGATTAAGGCACCCCTGTGATTGATCACAGAACGAGATTAGGTCTCACCCTTACCCTATTTCAATGTCTCGTGAGGTGGCAATGTCACTCCTCTGTGACTGGTCACAAATAATTTAAGTTACACCCCTACCCCTTTTCCAACATGTTATTGGGATTAAGGCACCCCTCTGATACCTTTCCAAAGTTTTATTTGGGGGAAGACACTTTTGCGATTCATCACAGAACGAATTTAAGTCACACCCCCACCCTACTCCAATGTCTCGTGAGGTGGTAAGGTCGCTCCCTGTGACTGATCACTGAACTAATTCAAGTCACGCCCTTACCCCTTTCCAATGTTTCATGGGGTGAAGGCACCCGTGTGACTGATTGCAGTACAAATTCAAGTCACATCCCTACCTCATTCCAACGTCTCGTGTGCGGAAAGCCCCTTTCCCTCTGTGACTGGTCACAGAAGTAATTCAAGTCACATCCCTATTCCTTTTCAACGTTTTATAGGGGGGAAGGAACCCCTGTGATTGATAACAGAACGAACTTAAGTCACACCTCTACCTTATTCCAATGTCTCGTGGGGAGGAATCCCCCCTGTGACTGGTCACAAATAATTTAAGTCACACCCCTACCCCTTTCCAACGTTTTATGAGGGGGTGGGAAGGCACCTCTGTGACTGTTTAAAAAACCAGTTATTTTGGACTTTAGCCTTGAAAGTTAAATTTGCTGGTAATTATACTATCATATTCGTAATGAGCGTGTCAAAATACATCGGTGAAGTAAATTTCAAATTAACCGAAGGTACTCTCTTTTCGGAACTTCAGAGAAAACAGAAAATAAAAAAATAAATATAAAAAAAGGTTTCCATTATAGGTTTCTTAGACGTTTCTAAAATAGGTTGCTATCAGAGTTCAAGTTCTAAAAGATACCAACTTTTATTTAAGCCGCAACTTTAGCGAAGCCCCAGTTTTTTCTCTGTTTATCCAAAAAAAGTTTTCAAGAGAATTGTGTTGACTTTTATATTTTGTCCCATATACAGATTCATTCTAAAGAATTTAAATGACGAGACTTGTTTATTTGAAGATTTCTTATTTTGATTGATCAAAAAGAAACCAACAATAGCTCTTAACATTCCAGATTTTATAGTCGCACCGACGCGACGCAACCTAGGACGCTCAATCGCGATCTGGTGTGGTATGTTACACTTTTGTACTCAGTAATAAACTTTGGTATTGCGTGTTAGGCTGAGGACATTCGAAGTCTCGCGTACATTATATCGCGATCGTAAAATCATAGAATGGTCTCCTAGTCGGCATCCTTCGTATTGGTTTCTCTTGTTAAGTGGTACGACCATCGCATCGTTAAGCGTTGTAATCAACGCCTGAGAGCTTCCTCGGCAGGCGGAAGAAATGCGCTAATGTTTTACGAGCCCAACAAATTCGTCTCGCACTTACGATTCTCTTTATTTCAATCACTTCAAGTCACGTGACCTGCGTGATAAAATTCCTTAATACGCTTGTAAACAGAGGCGAACTGGGCGTGGGACTTATCGGTTCAAACATCGATGCACAGTGGGCTGAGAGACACCGAAAAGAGGTCAAAAACTAACTTCAAAGTACAATATTTATTATCATTGTTAGGTTTGAGACCACAAGAGCCCCTGACGCTTGGGTAATCCCATTGCGTCCCCTTGTAGGCCTATGCGTGACCCCAAAGCCCTCTCCATACGGAGAGGGCCGCAGTCACGTTCTTGGCCGATGTCTCTGACTTACTGATGCAGTTACTGCCCATGAGTGCCAGACGTTTTCCCGCAATTGCGGGAATGTACAATAAATGTACAACAAAACGAAAAAAGAGGGAGAAAAAAGAAAGAGTCAAACAAAACCAACCTCTCACTCTTTCTTTCCTCCGTCTTTTTTGTACTACTGTGGACCAACATGTTTCGAAGCCAATTTAGACTTCTTTATCAGGGCTAATTTATAGAAAAACTAAAGTTATAAATAAAGAAACATATATTAATCAAATTCAAATATTACCTGAAAATAGAAATAAAATCTTTTAAATCAATTGTTGTTTGGTCAGTATTTCCGTTTCCTTATTAAAATCCAGAATCTTTGAATCAAAATGAAATTCACTTCCTTATGAAAATTTTGTTGATCACAAATGGAAAACACCAGAAATTTCTGTGAATCTGTGCATGACAAAATTTTCACCAAATTGAAGATAGATCTCTTGAATTTATTGGTATTGCCATCAAAGGTTTCTTTGTTTTCTTTCTTTTTTTTTGTGAAAGTTGAAATATATTTTCTTATTAATATGAAATATCTTTCTTGGAAAAACCCATGATTCTTGCATTTTATCAATAAATCCCTCTGTGATGCCTCCAATCTCAGTTTTTACCAATTAAATAAATTCTTTAATACTTTCCACCGGTCTTTCAATAACATCCATCGTAAGATTACATTACCCTCAATTTTTATCAATCTCACTGAAAACCATAATACCAAAAACAGGATAAACAGAATAGATGAAATATTTTTCTCAATTTTCTGCATAGAAGTTCAAAAACTGTAAATTAACGTCTTGTAGACAATTCACCACAACACTAATTGAACAAATATTTCCATTATTTATTAAAAATTAATTTTTTTTAATTTTCTTTCTCTTTTTGAATATAGAGGCCCTAAACTGACAATGGCTATCTACAGAGAACCTTAGAGAATATCTCATATTTAGGTAGATCATTGCAAAACACCTTATTTTACTTCTAATAAGTACCAGGATGACATTTTAATTATATTAACAGTATATTTGAAAAAATGAATACATTGTAGACTGAAAAATGTATTGAATATATTCAAAACCAAAAACATCTTTAAAAATCATAACTTCAGAGAACAATATAAAGTACTCAATGGTACATAATAACAGAATGCACATACCACCTTGATCAAAAAGTTTTAGGACTTTGTTTTTAAAATCAAAGATACAAGTTTATTCATCATAATCGATATTGTCCCCTTCAAAGTACTCCCCATCGACTGCAACGCACTTATGCCAGCG
>JAUMHM010004349.1:0-10727 GCA_032362435.1 Melikaiella ostensackeni | reverse complement strand
TCGTACCAAAAAATATTCAGCTATTCCTACCTAAATTTTGGTGTACATAGCGATGGCCAATGATAAAGTGGAAGCAGTTTTTCTGAAAACTTAAAAAAGATAGTTTTTTTATTATTTTGGAAAATTTCAGATTTTCCACACAAAAAATGAGGCAAATGTTGCGTTAAGAAGAACACACACACAAAGTTTCATGCTTTCTCAACAATTTGCGCCTAAGTTTGACAGATTTTTGTTGATCCAACCTTAACTCTGTCGAGTCTTTAATTGTTGGTGAAATTTCCCCAATTATTAGTCACATTCTACTAACTTAATAATTAAGAAGTTTTAGCGTTGCAGCTTTCAAACTACAAATTACATGATTGTTGTTGTCCTTTCTTTGTTTTACATTGCCAACAGCCCCTCTTCTCTTCGCAAATGCCCGTCGGGAAACACAAGGTCCGTCCAGAAGGCAACAGATTCAAACGTTAATTTTATTGTCGGTTTTGTAGCCAGTATTCTGGCTTCATTGTGAAATAAGAAAAGTTTTATTTCACTTAAATGAAAACTCAAACTATTGGGGGAGAAATTAAGGACATTATACATTTTTCTTATTGTTTGGAGTTTTCCTATGTTTAATGTAATTCAACGGATCTCACGACGGAGAAGCACTTGAGACGGAAGGACACCTGAACATGTCTGAACGCGCATAGAACCTGCAGCCGCTCCCATGAAGGCCACCGGAGAATGGGCCGACTACACCGACCTGCTGATGGGTAGTCGAGGGTGCAGTATTTATTTACTGTACACCGCAGGTGAAGCGCGGGAGGGATTTCCCCTTTCAAAACTCCCGCGACTACTGATGTCCAAAATGGCGGTAGTAGCGCAGTCCATTGGTCAATGCAGCCCGCGAAGTAAGAGTGAGGAAACCAAAGAACACGCATGGAACTTGATACAGTTTGCGAGCTCGAAAGAAAGCAGCTCCGAAAGTGGAATCACTTTTGGAATTAGTACGCATGCGCCGTTGTCCTTATCTCACTCAGAGGAAAGTGCGAGCGAGATATCTTGTTAAGAAACAAACCAATTATCGAGGTTATAGTCAAATGGTCGAAATTTTTTGATAGACTGTGCCGGTGCTGTATCGTTACGGAATTTCGAAATAAAACCTGATTAAAATATTATACATGAAAAAAAGCATTAGAGATTTAGTAAGTGTATAAGTACCTGTATATTATTAAACATATAATTTCGCAACTAAAACAGTAAACAGCTTATATTGTATATAAGCAAAATGGGAAAGTTTTTTCAACATGAATTCTGTATTGAACAGTTTGTTTGAAGTTCTTTTTTGAAGAAAAAATTCAGAAGGTAACGTATCACAAGTGCAATTCATTTAAAAATTATTTACAGTTCTTACTGCTAATTAAGTTATTATAACTTATTATTTTTCCTGACAAACTAGCAATTTTATTCTCTGAAATAATGTTATATTTCGTATAAAAGATATATATATATATACACACTTACTTTTGTTTCTTCTTTTCATAATTTATATATTTATCTACTTCCAGAATATTATTTCCTGATGTCAACAAAAAGCAACCATAACCTCCCTAAATTAGCTTGACTTTTCACCAGCCCACTATTACTTCTCTTGAGGCCTGTGGATAGAAAGTGTCACGAGAGTTGACGGAGGCCGACAGGACGGCGCCACCTTATGCCGTCGTGCTAGATTTCAAATAATGCATCTAAAAGTATTTAAAAAACTTCTTTTTTTTGCTATAAAAATAATTTTCTCGCACTTTTATGTATCAAAAAGTGACCTTCATGATTTTTGACATCTGCTAAACTGAAAAGTACGGCCGAAAATAGCGCGATTCTCTGCTTTTAGATGTAAGTCCTTAATTCGAATATATATTATACAAAACCAAAAATTAAATTTCTCAAGTTATAAGAGCCAAAGGGGACGAGGTACAACAATAACAATAAAAGATATAAATTAATTGAGTTTGATCAGTGATGGATTAATTAATTATTGAGATAAGAGTTGTAATTGTTTTAAAATAATTTTTCGAATTCTAAATAAAATGTCAGTGAAAAAGTATATTGAAATTTGTCCAGCATATTCAAGTTTTTTATATAAAATATTGTTGGAAGGGAATAGACAAGAATAATACTAAAGGTGTAGAAATAGAAATTTCATTCATACATAAATCAATGTGACAGTACAGTATATTAGCATATTAAAAATTTCAATAAGAAGTATTAAAAATTGTAATTGTTTCAGTTCCAAAAGTTTTAATTTCTAACTTCTATGAACATTGTTTTTTTTTAAAAGTATTTAACCAATACGAGCAGAATATTCAAAGAAAACATAGTTGGCACGAGCTACAAATTTTTATTTTGGATCAAATACACTTGAACTCAACCAAAAAAGACGAATTTTCAACAAAATAGGCCAACTTGAAACCAAAGAGATGAATTTTCGAGCAAGAAGATAATTTTCTACCAAAAAAAAAACGAACTTCTAACATAATACATCAATTTTTTCTTCAATCAAAAAAATAGTTTCGAACGATAAAAGACGACTTCTTAACAAAAAATTTAATATTCGATATTTCAACCAAGAATTAATTTGTATTTTGAATCAAAAACAGTTACATTCAACCAAAAACTAATTTTTCAACAAAATAATTGAATTTGCAGTCAAGACAGAAAAAGTCATCCAGACTGTTGAAGTTTCGAGCAAAAGGGCGAATTTTCAACAATAAAGTTGATTTTCAACCAAATAATAAAATTTCTATCCAAAAAAGTTTAATTGTCAATGAAAAATGTAATATTTCAAATTTCAACCAAAAAGACAAATTTTCAACAAAATAGTTAAATTTGAAACCAAAGAGATGAATTTTTAACCAAGAACATAATTTTTCACCAAAAAAGACGAATTTTAAAAAGAATATATGAATTTTCAACTTAAAAGATAAATTTTCAACCAAAAAACAGTTTAATTTTGAAATCATAAACAGTTATATTCAACGAAAAAAATAATTTCCATCAAAATAGTTAAATTTTCAGTCAAGAGAGAAGAAAAATCAACCATATTGTTGAAATTTGAGGCCAAAAATGCGAGTTTTCAACAAAAAACTTGATTTTCAACCAAATAATAAAATTGTCATCTAAAAAGACGAGTTCTCAATGGAAAATGTAATAGATGAAATAAACCAAAAAGACGAATTTTCAACAAGATTGTTTAATCTGAAACCAAAGAGATGAATTTTTAACAAAATACATGAATCTTCAGCTGCAATCAACTTTCAACAAAATAGTGCAATTTGAAATCAAAGAGATGAATATTTAACCAAGAAGATTAATTTTTTACCAAAAGAGACGAATTTTAAACAAAATATGTGAATTTTTTTTCCAACTAACAAATATCAATTTTCAACCAAAAATGTTATAGTTGAATTTTCAATTAAAAAAATTAATTTTCAACAGAACAGTTGAATTTCTAACCGAATGAAATAATTTTTTTTTTTAATCACAAACCTCACAAACGTTGAATAGAGAGTGATGTGAATAATAGTCTTCGTTTTTTTATTATGGAAGCGCCAGCAAGTGAAGCTGGCATTTCCACACGTTTTTAACAATAATAACAATTTTTCAATTTTGTGCTAGGCACAAATCGACTGCACAAATTCATCACAAAATTCTACCGTTAAAAAAATGTCATGTGATCAATAATTTTTGTTTTTTGGTGTGGTAGTGCCAGCTTCACTCGAAGTTGGCATTACTACACGTTTTTGAAGGAAATTACAAAGCAAAATTTTTTTTACGGCATACATCAGCACAAAATTATTGTATGTTGCCATTTTAATAGGACAATGTGATAATTCCAGCTTCACGTCCCTCATTCGATTGCACCCCAAATGTGTTTGAGAACATGCTTGTAATATTCATTATAAGTATTAATTTTAATATTATATTATACCCACGTTTTAAAATGAAGGAAACCCACGAATATGAGAAGTATAATGCTAGCAATAATCTTCATTTGATAATTTCTATCCAATAAACCTTCAGAATGATAAATGATTACGATATGTGTAATAGATTGCATCGTAGAAGTAGTAAAAATAAAAATCATTGTTTTGTGTCTCATTTACAGAAACGCAAGAAATAAGAAATAAATGAAAATGCCATTGAAGAAGGTTGTGGTTTTTCTGTAGGTGGAACTCTTGGTCTGTCGAATGCTTCAAATAAGAAAATAGACGAATTTTTAAAAACGATAAATGAAATGTCTACACATGCCGGAAAAATCCGACCACTTGTACCGCAATGTCAGTGGAAATAGGTCCTTCCCCTTCCCCCTTGAATTCGTGCCGAAAAATATCCAGCTATACGTACCTAAATTTTGGTATACGTAGTTACGGCCAATGATCAAATTAAACTACTTTTTCCGAAAATTTTAACAAGATATTATGTTCATTATTTCGGAAAATTTAAGATTTTTCACACAGAAAAATGAAACAAATGTTGTGTTAAGAAAAACACACACAAAAAAAGTTTCATGCTTTTTCAACAATTTGCGCCAAAGTTTGATAGATTTCTGTTGATCCAACGTTAACTCTGCCGAGTCTTCAACTGTTGGTAAAATTTCCCCAATTATTATTCACATTCTACTAACTGAATTAATAAAAAGTTATAGCATTGCAGCTTTCAAACTGCAAATTAAATGATTGTTGTTGTCCTTCCCTTTTTTAAATTTCAAACAGCCCCTCTTCCGTCTTCAAAACTCCCGCGATAACTGATGTCAAAAATGGCGGTAGCAATGCAGCCCATTGGTCAATGCAGTCCACGAAGTAATAGTAAGAAGACCACTGATGTACATAATACACTGGATAAAGGATGAAGCCATATTTGTGTCCGAAATAGAAGCCACTTTAAGTTTGGGATGTTTGCAGTGATCTGCCGGTAAAGTATGATGTGTTATTATCGGCTCAATCTGCTGTTTGTGTATTCAAACATTGTCTCTTATTACTGTGTGCAAAGCGTTTTTGAAAAGTATCAATGTTCAAATTTTCATGCTTCTTTATGAGTGAATGTCAACTTTAGGTTACCACATTCTCAGCCAAAAAGATTAGAAATGTCGTTGAAAAACATAAGATTAGAGAAAAATAGCATTACATCTTCGTCGAAATCATGTTCGGATTATTTCGAATAAAAATTTATGTCAGAATCATCGACGGAGGTAATTCTTTTAGCAAACGCTGTTCCAACTTTATTTGGAAATCACAAATCAGCTTGCATGTACTGCAAGGTGAAAAAAGGGACTAATTTTCGTTCATTTGACAGGTGAGAATAAGAAGTTTAAGATTCAATACGGTGGTGCTGGACATTCTTTCAAAAATGAAAAAAAAGCAATACAGCTACGAGGTTCATACGTATCATTATATCGTACGCGCATAATTTTCAGATTTCTAATCAGAAAGCCGGACGTGCTTCGATAATGGTTGTTTGTTTGGATAGTTTTGTGATAACAGAAGGCAATATTTTATGCTCACATTATTCTGACGAAAGTTGTTTTTATCCTCAAGGGAGAATCAAACCTGACGCGATTCCTACAATTTTCAATTCCTCAAGTGATATTGGTTAATACGTATTCTAAAATTTATTTATACGTAATGTAACTTGACAAAAAATTGAAACCTTGCATGGAAATATTCGTTTACATCTTCTAATTGAAGAATAACATATGTATCAATCAGTGTTTGACTTGTTACCAGTCGAAAGTAACGCATTAACGTTACCATAACTTTCCAAAAATATGTAAAGCGTTACCGTTGCTTTTTTGAAAAGTAACGCGTTACCGTTACCGAAAAGAAGTAATGCGTTATCTTGACGTTACTTTTTTTAATTAAATTTTTAATACATCATTTTGAATCACCACAAGCTTTAAACAGTTTGTTAGTCTATACGAATATTTACGTGCATTATGTAAAAATTAACCAAAGTTTTCTGTGAATGTTTTATCCTGGGAAAAAATTGGCAAAATTTAATTTTCCTTGTACGCCATTTTAGTAATTTTTATAAATTTTAAGCTTTTTCAAGGGATTTAAAAGAGTGCAGATTGTACTACAGTTAAAGTAATCAGGCATCTTAAATGAATAATCTGTAAATTGTTTTCAGTTCCCACCATAATTAATTATAAATCACAAACGAAATATTTCGAAAATAAGAATCGATTGTACTATGCTGAACAATAATCGATTATGTAGATGAGTGAAACAAACAATTTTTTTACTTCGAGCATTTCTGTCCACTTATTTAAAAAAAAAATGAAATGTCTGCTCGCTTATTTCTTTTGTGAGTATTGCCCAAACGATCGGATAATGTTCATGCAAAAAAATTTCATTTGCCCATCCTAAATCTGAATTAACTATTCAAATTAAAGCAACTATCTTTATCTCATTCCAATTACTGTACTTTTCAAAGGACTGTATAATGTATATTCATTTTGAAATTATGCATTTATTGTAAAGTAAATTCAGAATTTCAATAAAATTCGATTAAAAATTTGAAAAACTTATAAAAATGATGCAATATGACGTAATCTCTCGTATTGTTATGTATTTTATCGTGTCGAAGAATTTTTGGCTCTTATATTGCATAGTATTATATTTTCCGCTGCGAGCGTATTTGAAATTTCGCGTCTTTTCCTGCAAAGATCCCATACTTAAAATGGCTTCAACCATGGACAGCACTCGACCAAGCGAGCATACATAGTGATGGGCGCTGCTTGGTATTTCACAGTCATGACCAAATCCTGACCAGTCATGATGGTAAATATTCGTAGAACGCGGTCAGCCCCAAATATCTCCACCAGGAAAGGTTTTTTTTTTATAAAGGAAAGGGGTTGAGTTGTTAGGACATACCCTATGCTAAACTTGCACAAAAAGTTTTTGGGTTCTAAACGTTCCAGTTATTCTCAAAATAATAAAAATGCCGAGAAGTTGAGCATAGCAGACGACACTTTGGCAGTTTCGCGCGAGTTTCGAGGAGAATTTAAAACTGACACTTTATAAATTGACAAATTACATTGAAAATCTGTCACATTTATTAAGCAATATTTCTAAAATAATAGTTAGTAGTATCTTAAGTTATTTAAAAAAAAATTCCATTAATTATATTCCTAAACACTGAGGTAAGTATTATGTATCTTGTAGGTTATGATCGCAAATGAAAATACTGTTTTTTTTCTTCAACTTGTAATATAATGTATGAACAAATTTAATTATTAATTTACATTTAGTAGTAATTTGCGTAAATTAATTATATTTACGTGTAAATTGTGTGTACATACTCATGCATAAATGTATTTTAAAAAGTTTCTTAAATAATTAAAAATAAATAATTAAAATATAATATTTTAAGTTCAATGCCAGGTAAATGGAAAATAAATTTAAATCACGTCTTTATTTGTCTATGAAATTTAAAGCATGAAAAGGCATTTTGTTATTTAAATGATTTAAGGTTACATGTTAATTTAGTGTTAATTTAATAGTGAGTGTTGTGGAATCATCCTATTTTACAGACTTTATTCATTATTAATCAGACTGATAGAATGAGCAGTAACAAAAATTCCCTTCCTCAAAAGTTTTCTCACACTCATCATCTATTTCTTCATTTTCTCCTTCTTTTTGGATGCATTGATGGTTTTGTTAAAAATTTGAAGATTTTTTGCTACGAAAACAACATTTTCCACTTTTTCTGTTAATAATCTATTCCTCTTTTTTGTGTGGATATGATCAAAAGTCGCGCAATTCATTTTTGTATTATTATAATATTCTTTTAAAACTGTTCGTGTGAAATAAAATTTCTTAATAACGTTCAAGCTTTCTTTATTTCTCTTTATATGTGGAAGAAAAAATAATTATAGAAAAATTCGTGTGAATGTGAGAGTTGTTACAAAAATTTTCGTTATACCAAAGAAAAATAATATTAAAAAATATTTTAAACAATTATTTTTCTTCAAAACCCATTCGAAGAATTCAATTCTATTTCACTTCCATCGTTCCCATTTTTTATTATAATAATTGCCCCAATGAATTTCTTCACATATAAATAATAACAAATAATAAACTTTTTACACAAATTACTTAGAAATCTAAATCCATAATAATTAGATATAAATTTTATTTAATTCAAAGAAAAAAAACAGTATTTTCATTCGAGGAATAAAACCTATACGATACACAGTACTCAACGTAATTTTTAAGTATCATATTCATTAAAATGTTATTCAGAATAACTTGGCACACTACTATTATTTATTAAATATTACTTAATAAATGCAACTGAATTTCAATGTAATTTGTCAATTTGTAAAGTGTCATTTTCAAATTCCCCTCGAAACTCGCGCGAAATTGTCAAAAGTGTCGTCTGCTATGCTCAGCTTTTTGACATTTTTATTATTTTGAGAATAACTGGAACATTTAGAAACGAAAAACTTTTCGTGCAAGTTTAGCATAGGGTATGTCCTAACAAGTAAACCACTTTTCTCTATAAAAAAAAGTCTCCTGTTGGAGATATTTGGCTTTGACCGCGTTTCACCAACTTTTACCGTCATGACCGGACATTACCGGTCAGGTCAGGTATTACCACAGTCAGGCCAAGCAGTGCCCATCACTAGTCATAAACGTCTTGACCAGTACATGTATTTATTATTACGGAAAATTAAGTCATACAATTTATCCAATAACCCAACTTGTTTTCAATGAACGAAAGATATCGCAAAATGATTCCATGATTGGAGTAGGATTAAACGGTTATTATTATTTTATCATACCATTAACTCATTAAGCCAAATCACCTTCGAGATAATCGGAACTCGTTCGTTTCTAGCCTCGTTATACTGTATGGCAATCGTAAATAAGGGATGTGTGGGAGAAGACATAGGTTTTAGATCGATCTATAAGTCATCGCGTGTAATCTCTAGCAATCACCCCAGGTGAAGAGCTTCACAAAGCTATTATACTAATCTAATAAGTAAATCTCTTCACGAGGGCCCACTAGTATCAAAAAATTTTCGTTTCAGGCATCACTCTTCACCTTATAAACAATTGTCCTCCATACATTCCTATCCTTGCATACATCTTTTTCTTCCTTGACATCCATACATCGTCTCATGTAAGCTCTTGTGTTTCTACGACTCTTTATATCTCTTTGGTCTAGAGTCTCATTTACACATTCTAACCATTCATTTTTCGGTCTACCTCTGGTTACGTTACCATTCAGCTTACATAAATACACTTGATTCGTTGAACGTTCTTCGTTCATTTTCTCAACATGACCAAATCGTTTCAGCAAATTTCTTTCACTCTTGCTAAACAATGTTTCTTCTATACCACATTTTTTGAGAACCCACTCATTATTCATTTTGTCCTTTACTGTTTTACCTTCATATTCCACACGAATTGCATGTCATCTGCTAAACGGGTCGCTGATCAATATCTCGCACTTAAACACTAAAACTGACTGATTAACCGTTTGGAAGATCCATATTCTTTACTCCAAGCACACCCACTAAGCAAAGCTCTCCACGATGGCCCATGAGTATCCAAAATTCTTTCGTTTCAGACGTCACTCCACTTCTCCTTATAAACAATTGCCCTCCATACATTCCCATCCTCAAATACATCTATTGCTTCCCCCTTCCCCTTCCACCAGGCATCTCCAGTCTTTCTTCCTACAGCCGCAGTTAGTACCGCACACTTCAGATGCACTCTTGAAGATGCTATCCCGAAATCTATGATGACCTAAATATTTATTCAGCTTTTCACGATATACCATTTGTACTTCTTGTTTCTGCAAATTCTCTATTTCCACTCACGTATGCTTCGACTTATTATTAATTTTTTTTTTCTTCTATCCTTGACCGAGGTTCTTTTATGATACTATGAGGTAGTGATACATTCCACATTCAGAACCACGCACAACCCTTGTATCTCTTACTAGCCCTTTCAGTCTCTCATCCACTACAACAAATTCAGTTATACTGTGGCTTTCGTCTCTGCATCAAGTATACATGTGGATCATTTTGTGCCTGAACCAAGAATTTGTAATAAACACGACTTTTTCCAAGCATAAGATAATTATTTCCTCCTCGTTACCGTAAGTTTTTGAATCTTCGAAATGACCAGTTAAACTGTCCGTACCTTCTTGATGCCCAGCAACCAAGCCATTCATATCTCCGAGTAGAATGGTTCCTTCACCAAGATCGCAAGTACCTATAATATCATTTGAGGAGTCCCAGAAGGTATCATTTACATGACTACCGTCATCATCAACTGGAACGTAGCATGCTACAATAAATAGCTCTCTGATCCCTACTCTCATTCTGAGCCATAATAATCTAGGACATACACATTCATACTTTTTGGCATGCTGTTTGGCTCTCTCTTTCATTATCAGACCGACTTCCTGGCTACTATGTAATTTATTGTCTACTCCTAACTAAAGTTCAAGTCCATTGTCTATCTATCTCATCTCACATCCCTTTATCTTTGTTGCCGGTACACATAAAATATCTAGCTTTCCTACGCTCATCGTATCCCGCAATTCTCTTGCCTCAAGATCATTTACACCTCTAGCAATCCAAACACCCAGTCTTCATTGATCGCCTGAAACTTTTCCGAGAACATGCCTTTCGTCAGTAGAAGCGTCAATCCTATCCGAGGCTACATTATTATTTG
>JAUMHM010004303.1:0-18158 GCA_032362435.1 Melikaiella ostensackeni | reverse complement strand
AGAAGCTGGAAGAATTAGGTGACGAAAGGATAAGGGAGAGTATGAAAGAGAGAGTAAAGTGGATTTTGAATGGGAATGGTCAGGGCGAGGAATGTACGAAGAAGCTGGAAGAATTAGGTGACGAAAGGATAAGGGAGAGTATGAAAGAGAGAGTAAAGTGGATTTTGAATGGGAATTGTCAGGGTGAGGAATGTACGAAGAAGCTGGAAGAATTAGGTGACGGAGGGATAAGGGAGAGTATGGAAGAGAAAGTAAAGTGAATTTTGAATGGGAATATTCAGGGTGAGGAATGTGTAAAGAAGCTGGAAGAGTTAGGGGATGAAGTAGTAGGGGTAGGGCAGGGGTAGGGATAGGGGTATGGGAAAGAGAAAAAGTGGATTTTGAATGGGAATGGTCAGTGTGAAGAATGTATGAAGGAGCTGGAAGAGTTAGATGATGAAGGGGAAGGGGAGATTACGGAAGAGAAGTAATGTGGATTTTAAATGAGAATGGTCAGGGTAAAGAATGGATAAAGAAGCTGGAAGAGTTGAGAGAGAGAGAGATGGTTTCACTGGTTAGGGAAAAGCCAAAAAATGACCCCTGAGTAAGGAGAATCAGTAAGTAGAGTTGCAAACTAGAGCTACAATTTTGAGATTGGTGATGGTAAGATGAAACGGAATGCCAGGGCAAGGTCGCAAGCGTCTAGGAGTAAGAATAGTGATTAGGACGATATTATATAAGAAATAGTTAATAAGGTACATATAACATAAGGATTGTCGATATGAAAACATGTAGTGATTCTGTAATCACTCTCAAACCTCTAAAAGTGAGAGAGTATGAACCAAATAAAGAGAAGACTTAAGTAATGTGTGGACAATTTATCAGAGGCTCAGGAAATTTTTAGTATAGTTTCCAAGACTTCTCAAATATATTTTTGTTTTATGAGGTCAGTAGGAATACGATTTTCTCCTATATAGACAAACTTAAATTAAAATGTTTAGAACGCTGCTACCTAATTATCGTGAAGTTAACATTTTTAGGTCTAAAAAATAAATTCTTTGGAAGCTTGGAAATCCTTAATTGCGTCTATAATATAGTATAATCAATGTAATAATTACTAATAGTTTACTGCCTCTAATAAAGGGCTATAAGAAGGACTTTGGAGGCTGATTTGCATACCGCTTAGGGAACGATAAGATAGAGAAAATGGGAAAAAGATTTGCTGAAGAGGGAAGAAGGAAAAGGAAAGAAAAACCGCATTAAAAAACTACTCTATTATGTGAAAGAACATTCTTTCACCTTTTCAATAAAAAAATGCTTACCTCATATTTTTAAAATATCGAAACAATAAACCATTTATTCCATTAAGTTTCTTTTTCCTTATGAAAAAACATACCATTTCACATTATAGGTCGACAAAAATTGAGATTCTGAGTATATCTTTGAAATAATTGCAAATTTTTGTCGCTTAAAAAATTCTTGAAAAAATGCGATGTGATATCGAAATAACATATTTGTGTAATACCGAAATATAATGTAGAGCCTTTTCTTTTTGTATTAAATATTTATATGAACATTACAGTGGAAACGAATACTCAGATGGAATTGTTACATTTTGAAATTTTTTAACCTTCTTTAGAAATGAACTTAAACAAGAATTTATTTGAATTCAAGTACAGTTTATCTGAATTGAAGAAAACGTATGATTAAATTCTGAGATTCAGATTCTGACGTCTTGAATTCAGACAAATTTCTGCTGAATTTGTATTCAGATGATAAGATGCAACAATTTTAAGTATTTTTTTATTTTAAAAAGAGGGTCTTCTTTTAAGATAAAACATAGGCTTAAATTGAGCTGTTGTGCAAAAAAGGCTTAATTAAAAATGTAACAATATTAAGCTGTAGTAAAGAGTGAAATTTTCTGTTGTCCAACCTGCGCCAGAACTATACCTTTTCGTGCATGTAAATCGTGCGCAAAGTGACTTTTTTCCACCCGGCAACGAAGCGGGCGCAAAGTAGCTTTTTACTTCCGCTTTTTTGACTCCGGGAGGTAAACGCTACAGGGCTAAACAATTCGGGCCATATAAACAATTTCCAGTACGAATACATGATAATTATTAACTGTATCTTGTATGAATCTAGATTCTTGTTACCACAAAAGGTAAACCTTTTTTAATAATGAAGTCTCGTTAATGAAAAGAGAATTTTCCGCGTGTATCTGAAAATCAATTCGAAATGTGCACGCGAGTGTTCGAACTGCCCACTTTGTGGCTACAGAACTGGTCGAATCCGCTGCGCTCACTCGACCTATCTTTCGGCCCCTTGGACTCCCTCTTCCATGAATGCGAGCCGGAGGAAATTCGACGAACGAAATTAATCCAGGCGACTTTAATTCAGAGTTGAGTGTGCTCTTTATTTGGATAATTGACATGACACAAACGAAAATGGTTGTGTTTATGAGGCCGTAGAACTACTATGCTTCTGGTATATGACCTCAACGCTAAATACTTCAATAACGGCTATAGCTAACATGGTATGAGAAAAATCGTAAATTCTATTTCACACCTATTTAGTTCATCAACGATCATAAGTAAGATTTTATATCTGCATTGTACTTAGTTTTTTATTTTTTCCTTAAAGTACTCAAACAACTATTCCTACTTTTATATTGTAGTCCACTCAAATTAGTATTTTTCTCGGAACAAAATTCAAGCAGAATTTTTTTCTGAAAATTTTTGGGTGTACTTTATACTAAATACTAAAATCTTGATAGATATCAGACCTGTGCGTATATTGTTAATTAACAATGAATTGAAAATTAAAAAGATTTTTTAACACATTTGCTTGCATTATTGCTTCTGGTTAAGAGATAAGTAGAAAGTGCATTAGACTCAAATTGTAGGGCATAAAAAAAAACTTGAAAATGATCCCTACTCGAATTTTTTTCGACTAATAGTTTATGAGATATCAATTTGTTAATTGATGGTAGCGTATTTTCGGAGAAGCATGCGTTTGATTATTAGAAAAAAATATTCCGATCTGATTTAATCTTGTTAGATCTTCAAATATGAAGGTTAAAAGTATTCGAAAACTTTTTCCTTCGAATTCAAAATCCAAAAATGACCGACTGGAGGGGAGCAGGGCAGAATTTTTTTTAAACAATAAAACTTTTGCAAAGAAATTTATGTGAAAAATTCACTTTGCCAATTACCCAGGGGATAGTGTTTCTTTAAAATGAAAAAATATTCAGATTTATATAAAAATGTTTACATTTTTAATAACATAATGCTGTAAAAAATAATTTTTTTCATCTTACACTTGTCAGAATGATCTGAAAAAATTTGTTTGTAGCCACTGAGAAAGCAGAATGATTTTCCATGAAAATAATCTGATTTTTGAATTCTTCAAACAATCATTGATTAAACAATTTGTTTAAATATGTGAGTTACAGAAAAACTGATTGCGTGATTCGATTACACAGAAAAAATTACATGGAGGCCAGGTTTTGAATAACTTTTTTTCTACGCTCAATTTGTTTTGTAGTATAAACAATTGCTGAAGTGCGTGTCGTACTATGCGATTTTTTATTCATGCTTCATAACAAATTGTGTTGTGAAAAAAATTATCCATCACAGAGACTATACGTAATTTTTTCCCTAGAATCGAAAAGCGTAATCAGTCCTTCCGTAACTCTCACATTTAAACAAATTGTTCAAACAATTTTGGTTTGAACAAGTGAAAAATCAGATATTTCTTCATGAAAAATTGTCTTTTGATCAGATGCGCTCATCTCAATATTAACTTCTCTGCTATATCTATTGTTATACTGATGGGCCTTAATAAATTTATAAATAGTTTATAACTTTATTAACTGTTTATAAATTTTCAATTTATGACAAGTTTTCGTTACCAAACACTAATCCAATAATAATTCACAATGAGTCTTGTGCAAAATAATATTTTTATACAACAAACTGATACACTGTAGTATTTGTTTAAATGAATCGTTTATAACAATTATAAAAACTGTTGAATACACAAAAAGGTGTCATATCCAACTCTCATGTCCTAGACGTTATTCCCAAATAATAAAACAAAATGCATCCTAATTTGGTACGGTACTGCAATATTGCTAATTAACGTTTTTTCAAGCTTCATGAATTTTTTATAAATTTTCATTTTATAGCAATTTTTCGTTACGAAATATTATACCAGATAATACCATTCCAGTAAGAAATCACAACGATTCCAGTAAGAAATCACAACGATTTCAGTACAAAATAATTTTTACATGCAACAGACTGATACACTGGAGTATTTGCTCAAATGAATTGTTCATAACAATTATATTAATTACTGGAAGTCAAAAAGGTATTATTTCAAACTCTTATGTCCTACACATTATTCCTTAATTTAAAAGACATTTCAATCATAATTTGGTGCAACTCTGCAATATTGTAAATGCAAATTTTGCAAACAATGTTTTTTTCAACAAATCTTTTGCGCCTAGCAGATTGGCAGGAAATAATTCTCATGCTCCTTCCCAAATAATAATATTAAAATTTTTACCGATTTTTCCGACAACTTTAAATTTGAAGAAAAAAAATTGTTTATAACATTTTTTTCAAATATAGAAAATTTGGTTCAAATCTGAATAGCAGCTACCTTGAAGATCAACTGTACCCAAGGTGATTCACAAAGTGAATTTTTCACACTATTTTTTTGCAGAAAATTGTATTGTTAAAAAAGTCTACCCACCATTTTGTATTTCAATTTCCATAAAAAATATTTTCAAATACTTTCAACCTTCCACTTTAAGTATCTAACAAAAAAAATTGGATCAGAATATTTTTTATAGCAATGAAAAATCATTAAGTCGCAGGCTTCTCCGAAAACTCATTATCCTTAATTAACAAATTAATATCTCATAAACTATGAGTTGCAAGAAGTTCGAATTGAGATCATTTTAAAGGTTTTTTTATGCGCTACAAATCTAGGTCACATGCTTTTTTACCTATCTCTTAACCGGAAGCCATGGACGAGCTGGAAATGGGTTAGTCTTACGGAAAATCTCGTAATAGTAGACAGTTCGTATTTCATTAGAACATTGTCCCGACCACGTACACCGAGAACAATTTTTGTTTGTATTTGGTCCCAGCAAATGACCTTTTCCATATGAAATCATGTTCTCCATTTTCTGTATCCTTTAAATGTTCGAACAATAGGCTTCAAAGGCTTTTTCAAAATTTTCTCAAAAAAAATTATAGTAGCGTTCTAGTACTAACCAAAACTTTAATAATACCGGTCTGCACTGGCCAGTACTGTATTGGCTTGGTAATAAAATGCAGGGATCACGTTTAGTCCCCTATTCCCCTTTTTCCATATTTTTCCCCCTTTTTCCTCTATTTTTCCCCTTTAATACTCCTATTTTTCTCAAAATCTCCAATAATTCCTACATTTGAGAATTTTTTACATTTTTCCTCTTTTTTTTTTGAAGCTGCGCTTAATTTCTTCAAATAGAAACCTGTGGTATTCAGAAATGCGCACCACAATCTACGCTTGTGCAACTATGTGCAATGAACATGTATGATTTTTAATTAAAAAGAACTTTAAAATACAAAATTATAAATATTCACCATATTATATCCACCATTTTCAATTTCGATACTGTGTAAACAATCCACAAAGTGCAATGCGCTGTAAAGAAATTTTTAACTTTTCTTTAATAATACTTAAATTTTTGAAAAATATTTGATATAAAGAATCCAGCGAGACATTCGTTCTTCCAAATGAAAAAAAAGAAAAATGAATGTTTTGTTTTCATTATTTTTATTGAGTTGACAGGGGACAAGTACTGTTTTTTAATACTTTCCTTAAGATTATAGGGAGGAATGTTTTTTTCTGAGCTGGGACAGGAAATTTTAAATCTCTTTGCCATTTTAACTTAATGGGGAAAGATGAAATTTTGGTCTTCAATTTTCTTTCTGAATTGTAAGACGGAATTTTTCGTTTGCAATTTTTCGAGTTTAGAATAGTTTTACTTTGACTTATTCAATTTGTAGTTTATTTTCGATTACTTTAAATTCGAACATTTTCATCTTTAAAAGTTTTAATTTTTTAATTTTAATACCGGCAACAATTTTTGCTAACCGGGAAAAAATAGGGAAATGGCTGGTTAGTTTTTATTGCATTTTAGCGACCGCTCTATAATTACTTTTGATAGCTTAAATTTTTCAGAAAAAGTTTCTATTTGAAAGTAATTTGTTGCCTATGAAAAATGATACTTCTTATAGTAAAATATATATAAGAACGATAATTTTCTTCTTTTTACCTGCTAATTCTTATTTCTAATGATAAATTGAAGATATTTGAATAAAGATTGCGACAAAAAGAATGAAACTGAACCTCTCGCGATCGAAAGGTGATACACGTGGATTTAGTCTGAGAAGTATTGTTCTGAAAGTCAATTTTAAAAGTCGATCGTATTTTGATTTTGAAGCCTAGTACTTGCTCGGAATTTCAAGATGTATCCTTTTTTTACCTTGCAAAAATTTGTAGGTTCTGTAGTTTGTAAAGTAATTGGTGAAAAGTAGATTCTTCGGAAACAAAAAATTCCAATGATTTTACACTTCAACTCACGCTGACTTAGCCAATTTTCAGAATTTTTCGATTGTATTGATACCAAATTACGTGTTTAAGTTTGCTGAAACTATTCAAGAAAACAAACGTTAATATTTTGATAAACAAAAAACTTGGTAATTTTTGTTGAGACTTTGCAAAAATCATTAATTTCAGCCTTCAATGTTGATCGAGCGAATTTAAAGCAACGGCAAACTTCCAGTGAGAAAGTTGTTGATAAAGGTTCGAAAAAGTTTTCTGGAAAGTATTAGGTCAATCGGATTAATGGTTAAGAAATTATGTATGCTTTGAGGCAATCTTGACGCTTCCCTCCGCACGTGCCTCCTCGGCTACGAACATGTTGCAGCGCAAGATATGAATGTTAAGTCAGATACCAAAATTATACTTAAGATATTATCATTAGAATAATTTATTCATTACACATTCTAAATAAAAATTTATTAAAATAATACTTTATCAAAAACTACTTTCAATCATTTTCGTCACTCTCTTCAGTTTCTTCGGCATTTGGGCTCTAAGTTGTTACTTTTGAAAAATACTCTTCGAAAAATTCTTTTCCTCCAGCGTTAGTATCCGACTCGACCCTTATATCATCCGCTGCAACACATTCGTAGCCAAGGAGGCACATACATCGGGCAGCGTCAAGATACCCGTTTGCAATACAAAACATTTATAATTTTTTAACCATTAATTCGATTGAGCTGAAACTTTACAGAAAACTTCTTTGAACTATAATCAACAACATTTCACTGGAAGTTTGCCGTTGCTTGAAATCCGTTCGATAAACGAAGCGCTTGAAGGTTGAAATTCATGATTTTTACAAAGTCTCAAAAAAAATTAACAACTTATTGGTTTATTGCAATAGTTACATTTTCCTTTCTCAAATAGTTTCAAAAGAATTATACACGTAATTTGGTATTAATAAAATCAAAAAATTCTAAAAACTGGCTGAGTGAGCGAGAGTTGAAGTAAAAAAAGATTGAAATTTTTTGTATTCGAAAAATCTACTTTTTACCATTACTTCGAAAACTACCAAACCTACCAATTTTTGCCAAAGGAATAAAAAGATGTGCCTCGAAATTCTCTACGATGAATAATTCTAAATAAAATATTATATATTATAATATTATAACATTATATATATTGTAAATATTATATATAATATAAAACAAATAATTCTACAAGTATCAGTCATTAAAATTAACATTCAAACGATTTTTAAAATTTACTTTTAAGACAATACTTCTCAGGCAGGAAGTATTATACCAGGCCTATAAACTATAAGCCTATAGAATGAAGTATAGACTTATGAACTGCATAAGCAACTAGATTATGAATAATAGGCAGTCATTGGGAAAAATCTAAACAAGTAAAGAAAATTTTCCGAAAAAGCAAAATGAAAACATGTTTCTTTGGTTCAAGCTGGAGAAACTTTAGCAAATGACTCACATTAAAGGAATGAGTATGACAATTAAATGATGGTACTGATAGTAGGTATCACTGAAAATATTTTTACTTCAATTTTATTCAGAATACCACCCATAAAAGTGAAAAGCCCACTCTCTATAGGGGATTGACAATTTATGATGTGCTTTTTCCATATAAATTAGATATTTTCGGCCTTGAATGATTAAAAATGATCTAGTAAAAATTAAAATGTGTGCTCATAAAACAAAACTACCATTGAAATTTTAAAAGCAACCTCTATTTTGCTTGTTTCATACATCTTCACATAATTTTTCATAAGAAAAGTCCTAAGATGACTTTAGAAATATTTTTTAAATATTTCATAGTTTTTTTTTAATAACTGAAGTCGATTTGAGCTCTGTTTTTGGGCCTTCAAAGTATGTACCCTCAATAAAAGAAAATAGTAAAAAACCGTCTTTTTGCAAAAAGTGCGTAACTATTTTGTTTATTAGGATGTCAGAAAGTGGGGCTTGGACTTATTGAAAAATTGTAGCACCTTCTGCAAACTAGTGTACTAGTTTTAGAAAAAAATAACTACCCTCTGTAAAAATGAAAAAGGTATATCTTGTTTATTTTACATTTTTAGACACACTTTTTTAAAAAAAAACGGTATTTTACAATTTTTGTAAACTGGGTGGTTTAAAGGCCCAAAAACGGAAGATAAATTTTAAATTATTAAAAAAAACTATAGAATATCTACACAATATTTCTAATGTCATCCTATAACTTCTCTTACGAGAAATTATGTAAACAACTGTGCAAAAAGCAAAAAGGGATAGTTTTTAAAAGTGTAAGGGTATTTTTCCACCACTTGCACACATTTTGACTTTCAAAAGGCCATTTTAAATCATTCTATGCCGAAAATATCGAAGGTGTATAAAAAAAGCTCATTATAAATTTTCAGCCCCCTATAGAGGGTGGTTTTCTCACTTTCATGGATAGAATACTGAATGAAACTAGGGTAAAATTATCTTAAGTGATAAAAAAAAAATGAATACTTTTTAGCGTTTAAAGGACTTGGTCTACGGGTTAAACAATTCCTTCAAATTTGTGAAATATTGCAAATGTATTTTTGAACCTAATGAAAGGAAATAGTGAAGGAAGACAACAATAATATTTCTTCTTGGCTACCCTAGTTTCTAAAATTTCGGGGTTTCTTTTAATACTGGGACAGTACCCTCAGTAGTTTCAGCAGTGAATTTCCACCTGGGTAACGTCAGAGATAAAACTGTAAAATGACTTTACACAAAATGTACGCTGATATAGATGGTGCGCAAAGTAGATATTAAAACATTGGTGTAAATGGATTGATAATATATGTACGCTCGCTTATAATTGATGGCACTAAAGTTGAAAACAGGCGAAAATGGAAAATGGAAAAGGGATCTCGGCTGAGGCTCAATAAGCGTTACGCGGTTTAGCCCTCCCACCTCGCATGCAGGGTCCGCACAAAGGCCTAATTACCCATAAATTTGCTGATTTACGGCCAGTCCAGAAATGTAAATATGAAATATGAAAATGAGGACGGGAGTAATAAAAGTGATGTACGAGGCTCCATAGGGTCGTTCACGAAGACGTCTATCATGGAGATGACAGGTTTTGTCCTGTGTCGACCGTAAAGGTCTCGTTGGGGACATTTTCCATCTACTTTTTTTCTAGTCTACATTCTCTTTCTCAAAGTTATCTTTCTGATTATTGTCTAACTCATGAGTTCTGTTGTCAATGCCCACACAATTTGACATTAATTATTGTATGATTTGTGTTCTCTATTGGCCAGGATAACTTTTACGGGAATATTAATTTCAAAGGGTAATAGTAACGCAGGAGATCCTGAGGTTTTACTTTCATCTTGGAGTTGTATCAAAGCGATTTGCAGTAAACTGATTCTCAATTGATTGGAATGATTCAGGTATGGTTGGAAAATTATAATTGACAAGTGAACATTGACATTTAATACATGCATCAAATGTCAAATTTATACATTCATATTTCACCCGATTCAATCGAGTCTCATTTCCATTTTCAAAATATAAAGTTTTCACAGCGGTTTTTCATCATTATGATCATGAATCATAGATCGTCACGTCTCATCACTTCGTTATCATCAACGCGCAACATCATCTTCGAAGAATATCATCGTCAATCATACATCATTATCATTATCAACACATGTCACCATCTTTAGGTAATATCACCGTCAATCGTAGATTAGCAGCTTATAACACTATCTACACACCTTCAGATAGAATTATCATCAATACTACGTCAGGAACATCGGCATCAATACATAGCACCGTCGTTAGTTGAGGATTCAACTGATTTGTTTGAAATTCATCTTTTTGGAAGAGAAATAATCTTCTCAGTCGAGAATTTATGTATTTTCTTGAAAATTGCTCTGTTTGATCAAAAATGCAACTGTTTCTTGGAAAATTATTTGGTTTTAGTTGAGGATCCAACTATTTTATTGTTAATTCATCCTTTTGATAGAAAATTAATCCTCTTGCTCGAAAATGCAACTGTTTGATTGAAAATTATCCGGTTTTAGTTGAGGATGCAACTATTTTGTTGATAATTCATCTTTCAGATGAAAAATTAATCTTCTTGGTCAAAAATGCAACTGTTTGTTAGAAATTATTTGGTTTTAGTTGAGGATTTAACTATCTTGTTGAAAATTCGTCTTTCTTGTTAGAATTTAACCGATTTCATTTCAAAATTAAAATCATTTTCAGTTAAAATATCAACTATTACATTTTTGTTGAGATTTTTTTGATTAAAAATTTGAGTTCTTGGTTGAAAGCTGTCCTACTTTGTTAAAAATTAATTTTTTTGGTTTAAGTTTCAACATTTCATCTGAAAGTTCATTTCCTTGGTTCAAATATAAACTATTTTGTTGACAATTCGTTTTTTATAATTCATATTTTTTTAATAGAAAATTCTACTATTCAATTGACAATTCAGGTATCTTGCAAAAATATAAAATTTTTGGATGAAAATTCAAATATTTGGTTGAAAATATATATATCTTGTTGGAAATTCGTTTCTTTTTTGGCAGAAAATCAATCTTTTTGGTCAAAGATGTAACTATTTTGCTGAATATTCGTGTTATTCGGTTGTCTTCGAGTATTTGGTTGAAAATTCATCTTTCTTGGTTGAAAATTCAACTGCTTAGATAATTCTGCGATACCTGAATTTTAAATTGTTGAAGATTGAACTGTTCAAGATACAACTGCTGAATTTCCAAATATTGAATATTTAATTTTTTTCAATTTTCATTCGAAATTCTCTTTTGCCTTGAATCCTTAACTGATGAAAATTTAAGAAAATTGAAAATTGTATTTTCAACAAATAAATTTTCAATTCTCTTCAATTTTCAATTGTTGAAAATACAAATGTAGAAAATTGAAGCAAAAAGCGAATTTTGAAAGGAAATTGAATTTTTGACTGTTAGAAATTCAAGTGTCCAAAATTAAATTTTAAATTTTGTTCAGTTTTCAATTTTCAGAATTTTTTCGATTTTCAACCATTGAGAAAAAAAGCGAATTTTGGAAGGAAATTAAATTTTCAGCGGTCGAAAATTCAATTTTTAAAGATTGAACTGTTGAATTTTTCGAAAGTTGTACTATCATCCGTTGAAAAATTCAACTTTCTATAATTTTCATTCAAAATTTGCTTTGTTCTTAAATTCTCAACAGTTGAAAATTGGAAAAAATCGAAAGTTGAATTTACAATCGCGACACCGAGGGATTAACTTCCATTTTTCGTCTACTATAATATTCAATTTTATTGCATGCCCTCAAGTTCTGCACCCGCTTGAACAAGCAATCAAGTTAAAATACTATTTTTATTCATAAGAAAATAATTATTATAGATCGTAAAAATTAGGTACCACCAACCATCATATATACCTATATATTTTATATCATATTTGCTACATGAATTTTGATTGATCTTTGAAATGAAGCGTATATAATGTCAAACGATTTCGCACCACACTATCCAAAATATTGAGAACAAAAATTGATAATAATTTTAATCGGAATTTTACAATGTTCAACAATTAGGCGTTTAATAGAAATTTGAAAAATTCAAAAACTTTCGCCTATAGTAAAATTCCAAACAATTGCAGGTATGTCAAGATATAAGACGGGATTTCAGAGGATTGTCAGGGATCATACAAGATTTCTTGAGATCACATCACAGAAAGAACAAAAGATAGTGTACATCGATTCCAGGTGGAAGATTCGCTACAATAATAACACAGGCACACAAAAAAAAGGTCAAGAACTTTTAACGAGACACATGTATTCCTAAATATTTTGAGTTGCTCAATCCGAATCTGAGGTCAAAATATCACCTTTCATGATTAGTTTTCCACATAACCTCAAAAAACGTTATTTCTGAATATGTGATGAAGAAAATGGTTTTATTATGGATTTCAAGCCGCTGAATCAAAAATGGGGTCATATCAGTGATATTACTGAAAAATTTGAAACACAACCTCAAAACAAAGTTGTCTGAGCGGCACTTTTCAGAACTAAATTGAATTAATGTACTTCCAGTCATTGAACCCGATACGTGAGTCGAATTAGTGAATCTCTTTTCAACGTCCAACAGTAATCCGCTATCATATTTTCATCCCATCTTCTTCAATATCGTTGTTCCATCACTTTAATATCTTGATGGAACCTTTCGCCCTGTTCTTTACTGTAGTCCCCAAAATTTTCAGGAAAGTATGTAATATGAGAATCCATTAAATGAAGCTTCAAACTCATTAAACACTTCAATTTTTCGAAACTGTCGACCATTCTCGAAATCTTTTTTATTCCACTCTGGACTTTCAACGTTTCCCAGGTATTATTTAGCAACATTTTTGGAATCGAGCCATTCTCTTTTCTCAGTTGAAGTCATTTTAGTAACAAAAACGTCTCTTTTTAACAGCTGTCGTATTTAAGGTCCATCAAATATTTCTCCTTTCAATTTAGTATCGGACAATTGGGGAAACTGAGACATTACATACGGAAAATATAGTCCCTCTTTATCTAGTGCTTTCACGAATCGTTTCATGAGACCCAACTTAATATTAAGAGGTAGAAGGAGGACTTTTGATGGCTCCGCTAATAAGTGAATGACGACATTTCTGGATCCTATTTCCAGCGATATTTTTTTCAGCCAAACATATGCGTTTGTATTGTACGATAAGACGGCCTTCAGGCTTCGTTTAGAAGAGTCTATGAATAATCTCCACTCTTCTCCTTTGTAAGCCCCTGATTTCAATTCATCCAAAAGTCCATTAACATTCGTGCAATATATTAAAGACAATTCTGGATGAAGATGAACGTATTTCCAAAAATGCTATTCTCTGTTCCGATAAACAGTTGACTTCGTTCCTTTTGCTAAATTCACTTTTTTTCAAAGCTGAAGCAAGGTGTTCAGCGCCATCTTCAGGTAATTTCAACTCTCGAATTAAGTCATTTAATTTTTTTTGTGTCCATGTCTCTGAACGTCTCGTTTTTGTGTCATATGTAGTGTTTTCGTTATCGGTTGTTTCACATTCAACATTGAATTTGTGCTAGAACTTCATTGCATTATGTTATGTAATATTGAGAAAAGATCTTCAGAAATGTGGTGGTGCGAGTAAGGTCCTATAATAGGAGACCAGTTCTTTGCTTTCATTAGTCTACTGTCAAATGTCAAATCGTAATGAAAAGCAGTTGAATTCGAATTTCGCACCCGAATAAAAAATATGACAAACCATAGTTACCTTAACTCACGTTGTACATTTCCATCCCTGGTTGCGGTTTGATAGATGTGAATAAGCCTTGAGAAACATTCCACTAATTATAACCCAAACGTGACTTTGGTTCGCATGCTTCATTGACACATGTTTTAACCAAAAAGTTCTACAATAAACAATGACCATTCATCTTTTTTCTCTCACATGTTTTATTTAACAAATTGTTATAATTTCATGGAACAAGCATGGATATAGTGATGCAAGATAAAAATTTGTCTTTAATTCTGTTTTTGTCCTTAATTTTTTGAAACTTCAAAATGACAAGCTTTTCTTAAATCCACAATACTATCCATACGGCAATTTGAATCTGGATATTACGCATAATCAGTTTGCACTATTGTATGAGATGTATATAAACTTTCACACAACCTACTTTGGTAAGGAGTCTGAGCCGATGTTGCGAAAAAGCAATTTCAAAAAGCACGTTCCACTGATTGTTCTAGATTCTTCGAAGCAAAATGAGTTCCTGAAACAGGCTTCAATGGACGTCCGTTTGTAATTTAAATCTGCAGACAATTTTCCCACCGAAACTGCAGCCTACTCTCTAATTATACCCGATGGTATTATTCAGTGCTAACCCATTAGTGGTGGGGTGAAGAAGTTGATTTAAGATTTTTGTGGTGGTGGTGAGTAATTCTAGAGGTAAGAGTACGATTTAAAAGCAGAAATTTTCCATCTCAGAGTTCACCTTTCATCGGGATGGACTTTGTCGTGAACGTGTAAGGCTTCAAGAAGCCCATAAACCGGTTCATCTTCAAGGAGTTGGCTATAATTTCTTTCCAGCAAGACGCTCAGCCTGTGGTCTATCGCTTTGAACCACCCTACTATTGGGATTCACTGCGTGCCAAATACAAGAGTGAAAATTTATGGTTGACGCACAATTACCATGGTCTAGAATGGACATCTGGTGACATACCCTATGAAGAAGTAAGACTTGAATCCGAGAAAAACTACGTGATGCTGGTGCAATCACCACGTTCAATGCTGGAATGCAAATTGCGCAGCTCGAAATGCTCTTGCTCTCAAGACCTAGTTCATGTCTGCTCATGATCAGCCGACTATTAGACATCACTCTAGAAGCAGCGGCAATGACGATGTTACAACTGAAAGTATTGAAACTACGGATACTTTCTTGAGCAACACAACCTCAGTTAGATAAGAATTAATGAAGCTTACTTTATATTTCATACGGTATTTTTCTCTCTGGCTTTAAATATTACAAACCTCATTGGGTTGAATTCTAAATCGAAGTTTCTAGGAGCTTTGAGATCCCCCTAGCTCCTATATGTTTCGAGAATTTCGATTACGAACAGGGGCTCCTAACATTCTGGAACCTTCTAACTAGGTCGGTCTTTTAGGGACCCAGCTCGTTGAGCGAACCATGAATTCATTCCAGTTTTCTCGAAATTTCGATCACTTTGAGTGTTAGTTAAGCACAAGTTGAATATCCTGTCATCTACTGTTAGTGTCGACAAGTTATAATTCAGCATGGACACGAACCATTATCAACTGTCGGGAACTTAGCAGATATATAAACTATGCTTTCCAATGTTAGGTTAAGTTTTTCAATAAACCAAACATGAGAGTCCACTAGCTCACATATGTTTCTAAAATTTTCGATTACAAGCAGGGGCTACTAACATTCTGGAACCTTTCAACTATATCGGTTTTGCAGGGAGCCAACTCGTTGAGCGAACCACGAATTTGTTCCAACTTTCTCGGAATTTTGATCGCTTTGAGTATTAGTTAAATATAAGTTGAATTTCCCGCTATCTATTGCTGGTATTGACAAGTTATAATTTAACGCGGACATAAACCATTATCGACTGTCGGAAACTTAGCACAGATATTAACCATACTTTGTAATGTTAGGTTTTTAGATCAGTAGGGCGTAGACTCTCTGGAGCCTGTAGAGGAGCAACCCGCCTTACACCAAAAAACAATCATCGTTGGATCAAAGATTCTCTCTCTGGAGCCTGTAGTACAGCAACCCGTCCTACATCAAAGGAAGAATCATCGTCGGTTTGAGTTTTGGAATTTCACGCTCTCGTAAATACTTAGATAAATTAGTTATTCATTTTAATAACTTCAAATTATTTTCAAACTTCAAATTTGTAAATTTACTTCAATGCATAAAGTTGAAATACTTAATTTTAAATAATAGGACAACTTAATTAACACATTTGTAATTACTGGCCGGTTACTCTGCAGCCAAAGCGGTAAAACAGGGACCCACCTCGTTGAGCGAACCATGAATTTGTTTCAGCTTTCTCGAAATTTCGATTACTGTTACTGACGGGGGTGTTCCGAAAACTTTAACGAAAAGGAAATCTCAGAGGCAATAGAGTCGCATCGATCGAAACTTCTGGAAAAAGTACATTTCGAGAAGTCAAGGGTGGGATTCTCGGGTAGCCACCATACGCCACCTACCTGAACTTGAACAACACACTCGGTCGGTATAGCAGGGGGCCATCCTTATTGAACAAGATAAGACTGCATGTCAGTTCCCTATCTTACCTTTGTTAAAAAAGTAACTGTTTGGTTGTTCTGCTAAGAATTCGTCTTTTTCGGTAGAAAATTAATCTTTTTTTTCAAGGACATGTCTAACAGGAGTCACGTGACCAAACTAATGCTTGATTTTTAATCTTCATTTTTTGAACGAATTACTTTTTCTGTAAATGAAATATTGCTCTGAAACTTGAGGAAATGCAGAAGTAAACAGTAACTCACGTTTGTATACATTATTTGGGTAGAAATTTGCAAAAAAATTTTCTCGAAGAAGTTAAAACTGGAGCAACGTCAGAATTTTTTTTCGAACCGTGTACCGTGTACCGGTACACGACCGCCGTGGGCACCACATGTGCCACAACACAAGCAAACTTTCATGTCAATGATGAACACACATTCACATGCACGATAAATTTGCATGACGCGTGCTTGACGGAAGTGAGAACTGGTGAAAAAACGCAACAAAAAATTAGTTAAAATTGATAGTCAGAAGATTCATGTGAAGTAAGTATCAATATTTTTTTAAATAGAAGCTAAATTTAATTTTAGAAAATAAATAGTCCTGATTTTTTTGTGTTCCTAACCTCAATTGCTAACCTCAAATTTCAGTAATAAAAACTGTAGTTGTGTAGTTAAATATTTTATGAATAGAAAAAATCATGTTCTTAGATAAATATGGGTAGAACGTGCGTATATTAAAAATTAAAACTATTTGCCAAAAGCACTTTGAAATAAAATATTTATTCGGAAGGGATAATTACGCTTGCCGGTGAATAACAATGATACACAAACATACCGTGCTTATCATTGACAAGATGTTTCTATTAGTGTGGCAGATGTGGTGCCAACGGCGGTCGTGTACCGGTACTTCGTAGCCAAAACTTTGTGACAGGCAAATGCATTGAGGCTTGGAGGGCCTGACTAGAGTTCAAAAGGCAGTAATTGACGTCAGCAACGTCGAGATCTTAGCGATAAGTTACCGGTAAGTTCTCTAGCCATTTCTGGAAACTTACCGGTTTATTTTCTTCAGAATTTTTTTTTTGGTAAATTACCGAAAATTTACGTGTGGCGTTCAACATTCTTTAAGAAGAACAACATAAGAAATAAATTTGAAAAATGAACTTCCTCGTAAATTCTCGTACCTTCGGTAACTTACCGGTGAGTTTCCTTGTTACCTTCTCCAGTTTTTTGTTACCGAGAATTTCCGAACTCTAGGCCTGACTGGTTCACGACACCAGCGCCTCGCATCTCTGGTTCCCAAACTAAACCCTACACCCGATGTCTCATTCCCCGCACCAATCTTTTAAACTTGGTGGGCATTGTCGCCTCTATACCAGCCCCCTGTTACTTCTCTTGAGGCCTGTAGATAGAAAGTGTCACGAGAGTTGACCGAGGCCGACAAGGAGACGCCATCTATGCCCACCTAAATTTGAATATATAATATACAAAACCAAAAATTAAGTTTTTCAAGTCATAAGAGCCAAACGGGACGAGGTATGACAATTACAATAAAAGATATAAATTAATTGAATTCAATGAGTGTTTGATTAATTAATTATTGTGATAGAAGTTGTAATTGTTAAAAATAAATCTTTGAATTCTAAATAAAATGTAAATGAAAAAGTATCCTTAGATTAATTATGTAATAATTGAAATTTTTCTAGCATATTCAAATTTCTTGTATAAAAATATTGTTAAAAGGGAATAGGCAAGAATAATACTAAAGGTGTAGAAATAGATATTTCATTTCTGCATAAACCAACGTGACAGT
>JAUMHM010004295.1:0-18159 GCA_032362435.1 Melikaiella ostensackeni | reverse complement strand
AGTAGGAATACATAATATTAATTAACTGTATTTTGTACAAATGTAGATTCTTGTTATCATAAAGGATGGACCTTTTTAATGTTGAAGACTAATCATTAAAAAGAGGTTTTTTCCCCGTGTATTTAAAAATAAATGCGAAATATGTAAGCGAGTGTGCGAGCTGCCCGCTTTGTCGCAACGGTACTGCGTAATCGCCTCAAGGTCGCCGCGCGTCTTCCCCTATCCCCTGGACTCGCTCGTCATCCAGTGCCAGCTGGCAGAATTCTAGAGACGCAGTAAGACGAGACGAAGTATGTCGAGATTCCAGTGTACTTTTATACAAATAAATATATTTTAGATTGCGAAGGAAGGAAAAAAAATTAAATCCAATAATAACCACTATTTTCACACATACTACTAGTAATACTAGTGCGGTAATATAGTTTACTCCAATTTCTTTTCACATTTTCTCTAAAATATATTTCTGTTTAAATAATATCCTGGGGGCACAAGTACTGCTCAGGGGCATCAATATTTTTTAAGAATATAAAAACATTGTACACTTTTATTTGCAAGGAAAAAGGTGAAAAGATTATCCTCGTCATGAAGTACACTTTTCTCCAATTTTGTTTTTTTTTTGTTTCTAAACTAGAATTTATTTGATTATTGAAAACTGTTATAAGAGCGCTTATGCAATATAAATAGAGGTGCAAAGGTTTTATTTTCACTAGCCCCAGAAGATAGTTCCATTCATTTGCAACAATCTGTTTTGCTACATCAGATTTTTTTCACAGATTTTATATGTTAGAAAAGGATTATATTTTAATAATTCAATCTGAAAATCGATTGAAATAGAAATGATTCCAACAAATAATATCTAAGCAGGAAGGTCCATGAAAAATTATTGTCAAACACGAAGACGGGAAATAAAGTCATGAAGCCAATGTGATATAATCTATTAAATTAAGATATATGAAGCTACACAAAAAAATTGCGAATGAATATGTTTTAGATGCGAATGAACAAAATTGTCCAATTAAGAGTATGCACGCATTCGGCAAATATAGATATGCAACCTAGAATTCAATAAATGATTATTGCGATAATTTATAGACTATAAATTGCGCAGTAGCAAGAAATATTGATATAATAAATATAAAATACAATCCTAACAATTCAAATGATAAAATGAGTGGTCATATTAAAATTAGATACGGACAAACTCAGCACTTAATTACGTTTCATTTTCGAGAGAAGCTTAAACCGTAGTTTTGGGGTCCTAAACATACCCTGAATGAATAAAATGTTTAATTATGGTAAATTTCAGAAAAATTCCCTTAAATTGTAAGCAACTACACTTTATAGGGGCGGAAATATCAGATTGTGCATTACGAAAATTTTATATGCAACTCTTTTGATCTTTCAGTGCTCAAATTACGGAACAAGATATTGGAAAGTGAACAAATTCTATGTTCGCAGAAGAGCATAATATGATTATTCAACCCTTATGAAATGTATTTTTGAAGTTTGAGGGTTGTATTATGAACCTGATTGAGGTCGATTTTTTTGTCCTTAACATCTGTTATCATTTTCCTATTTTTACTAAATATTTTTACTTAAATTAACGTCAATTTAATGCTTTAATCATATATCGGGTCTGTTTGAGGCCCCAGGACCGCGGTTTAAAGTTCTTTTTAAAGCAAGACAAAATTATTCTTCGCTTCAGCCATTTTCCAAAATTCTATTGGTAAATATATAATAATATAATATCACAACTACAGCCCAGGTAAAACATTTCGCATGAAAATACACATGGTAATTCACGTATACAGTGACGGACTAGCATGTATTGGCAGTCAGGAAAGCCTGACTCGCACCTCTTGGTTGTGAAAAGAATATTCTTGTCATGAAATACAGTTTTCTCAAATTTTTTATTTTATTTTTTCCTTTGCAATCAGAAATTAATTTAATTAATCAAAATTCTATATGGGCGTCTATGCGATCTTTATATGTGCATAGGTTTTTTTCTCTAAACCCCGAGTCTTGTTACATCTGTTAAAAAGATAGTTGCATAATTTTGTTTTATTTTTAAAAGAAGTCTCAGCCGCAGTCTCGGCGTCCTAGACAGACCCAAAACAATTGAAATTTTCAATTAGGGTTGATTTCAGAAAAATATGCTTAAATTGCAAAAAACTACAGTATATAGGGGTTGAAATACCATGTTGTGCATTATGAAGATTTTATATGCAACTCAATCTATTAGTTCCTGAATTACTCGACAAAATACTTGAAAGTTAACAAATTCTATGTTCGCAGAATAGCACAATATGATATTTCAACCTCTGTAAAAAGTAGTGTATTTTAATCGTATGTCGGGTCTCTCTGAAAATCAGGATTGCGGTTTAAACTCCCTTTAAAAATAAAACAAAATTATGAAATTATGTTCTCATCAAATGGAACATAACAAGATTAGTATTGAGTGATCAAAAAACATAGCATTGGCTTTCTTGCACCAAAAAAGAATATTTTTTCATATTCGTACTGCCTAATTTTATTATTATTATCAATATTATTATTATACGATAAAGCCAAATCCCTTTCGGGGTAAGCGTAATTCGTTCGGTTCTAGCTTCGTTATACTACCGTGCATCTAGGAATTTATATAGAGGGGGTAAATAAGGTATGTGTTGTCCTCCATACATCCCTATCCTTGCAAAAAATCTTTTGCTTTCTTTACATCCTATTACTGGAAGTAAAAATGTAACAAATGAAGCTAAAATTGCAGTATATAATTTTGTTTGCACCCATTGTGCTGTATGGTAGTGAGACCTGGACGTATCAAGAAAAGGATAGAAGTACAGTGAACGCGGTTGGCATGCATTTCCTGTGAAATAAGTTTAAATTTTTATTATAGATGAATTTTCTTCATTTATTCAATATCCATAAACAAATTATTAAATAAAACTGGCATCTCCATCATCTGCGGCATTTTCGGTGTTCAAATGCATTCATATACTGATATCCTCGTTAGGTTATATGACATTAACATTAATGACAACTTAAACCTAAAGAGCAATTGTGGTTGTTATAAACAATTTCAATAAATAAATTTACGGTTTCGCGTTTTGAAAATACACATTTTTTCTGTAGAATTTTATGTTGGAAAAAACGCAAGAAACTTCCATTTAACAACATCTATGTGGCTTGAAAGTCCTAGCTCTTTCCAGCAAAATCATAGTTTCGAAATCTTGCGTTCAACTCATAATCAAACCTAGTGAATCATACTCTTTGAATCTAAAGCAAGGACATAAATAAATATTACGTGATACGAGAGTAATCATAAAAAATTTCACAGACGTAATGGAAATTTCTGCGATGCCAAAGATACGAGATTCGTCGCGAGCGTTACTTTGTTATCATAATCATTCTTCGATAAAATAAATATTTGACATTCAAAAATGAAGGTCAAAAATGAATATCATTATTTGGTCGAATCTCAATTATTTTTCTTTGCTTAATTTCATCCTAACAAGAAAGCTGAGGTTTTTTCCTTTAACAACCCTGAGGCGAAAAGTTGAAATAATAATGGTTTGTTTATGAAAATGAAGGTTAGGTTTACTGCTTCAAGGTTCAAAAAGTAAAAAAACCTCAGCTTATTTTTAAGCCTAAAATACAACCAAGAAGGATGAAATTTATTTTTTCAAATAATGCTTTTGGGTAATTGCCAAAAAGTACACCGCTTTAGACAATGGTATTTTCGTAAACAAAAGAATTTCCAAGCCGCCTAAAATATATATTTTTTCAATTATAAGTAACCCAAAAGAGTATGAAAATATATAATCAAGAGATCAAGGAATATAATAAATCAATATGTAGCGATACCGAACATTTTTTTAAATTTATTACGCAAAAGTGGTGATAATTATTTATCTTTTTTTAGAATGAATGTTGATAGGTCGATTTATAACTGTACTGAAATCTTCGTAAGCATAGAATTAGAAATTTGAGCTCGAATTATTAATAGTTTGAATAATTATTTTAAAGTTTTATCCTCAAATAACAATAGAGCGTGACCAGACAAAAAAAATTGTGGGATAGACTTTGAAGTGATTCCTTGAATCCTCAATTCTGTGAGAATGTTCTTTCAGTTCTCGACGTGATCTTACACAGAGCGGATATCTTTACACTCGTATTTACGTCAATGATTGACCTCCTAAAATGAAAAAAAAATTGTTTTTTTGAAATTGACACTCGTTTGTGCCTTTCACCTATCTCAATTTTAATTTACTTTCAAATTCAACAATTGTGTGATTGGTGCTGTGCAAAGTGTGAGTGAAAATTGTGTTCATTCGATTTCTCACTGATGAACAGCCTCGAATTCACTTAACATTCTATAGCGGAAAGATAACACATAAGGAGAGAGGGAGTGGTGGAGAGAAGGAAGCCGTACGTCGGAGACATATGCATAAGTCGACGTATGCATTCTCAAATTTATAAATGTATACCAAAAAGTGTATACCAAAGTTAAAAGAAGTAATTCAAAAACTCGACTCATGTTACCTCATTGTCAATCCTTTCATAAATACAATCGCCAGGTTTTACAAAAGGACTTTCAAAAAATTTAACATTTTAATCGTTTTCATATACGAGAAAGATCTGTTCCACTATTTTACAAGAAAAAATGATATTGTACCTATTGCATTAAGAACTCACATCATTGTCATGATAAATTGTTAATTTGACATAATTTGACATCGAAATCGGTATAAGAAACGCATTCAAACACCGAAAATGCACCAATTGGCAGGCTTTTTTTGGTCAGGAAATGTGTTGAAAACGAGACCACCTTTTTCTCGATCTTCCTTATAAGTGTGTAGGTTTTGCTCAAAAGAAAAGTTTTTTCTGTTCTTTGGTCCGTATGACTGAATAATTTTTTTTTATAATTAAGCCACTAAGAAAATCTTTGGAGGTTACCATGAAGAGTGAAAACACTTCAGTGTACAGTAGTTTTAAATATTTCTTCAAAATCTTAATTTGTATTAAAAGTATTTTCTAAAAATCTTGGCAACACGGAAATACTATAGAACTAAAGGCCCAGAATATATACTATTATTGATATACTCGTATTGCAGTTATCCTTTCACGTGTTTCCAGAATCCCAATGACTTTTTTTTGTTTGATGATCATCAGTCTTGAAATAGATGCACTTTATCATAGCTAATTATATTACATACGTTTCCCTAGCCAATAGTTCTCATTCATATCATATTACGTTATAAGTAATCAAATTGACATGTTTCTATTCCTTCTTACAGAATTGAGTTCACAGACGACTTTAAGGAGCTGTTGCCTGAAATCGAAGCTGACGTCTTGCCTCCTCTCAAAACATTCAAATATCGACCTAATCGACATTTAATTAATTTACGAAGATTCCTCAATGGTCAAGTGATTAGTCTCGATACAAAAACAACTTTAGTAGCAAGAAATAATGTCATCATTGGATGGAAGCAAAGAGATGTCATCAAACCAATATCTAATTTGTTTGGCGAAACTGGACATGTATTTGATAAAGATAATAACAGGTTTATAAGTCTGAACAGTGAAGAACTTTGGCGAGTGGGTCTTGGCCGCCGTTTGTCAAAAATGCTTGCAATGGAAGAAGATTCTACAAGACTACTACCAGGCCGTCCAGCATCCCTTCATCAATTCAGCCAACAAGCAAACCTTCGAGCAATCCAACAAGCAAACCTTCAAGCAAACCTTAAAGCAACCCACGAAGCAAACCATCAAGTGAGCCATGCAGCAATTCATCAAGCAAACCATCCATCAAACCATCAAGCAATTCGTCAAGTGAACAATCAAGCAAACATTGGACCATCTTGAAAACACCAAGATTATTTGAGAAGAGACGGACACAATCAATCTAACAAAGTAAATGTGCCATTAAAATATAATATCATTTGTGATCACAGGAAAACTTTAAGAAAAGTGGATAAAGGCGCTGCGAACAGTTGATAAATACGTTGACTAGTACATTTACGACTATTAATGCAGTGTTCAGCAGCCTGCAGAGTTTCTATCCAAATTCAAAATAAAATCCTGTTTGAGGTTGTTCTGTAATCCGAGGACAGATTAAAGCATTCTAATCATTCGAAATCTCATCTTATAAAAATTGATGAAACGAAATTTTCGAAAATCTTGAACTCATTGTTGTTGAGAGACTGTTTAGTTTTTGATCTTGTGAACACACGGCTAATGTATAAATTAATAATTCAGTATAGATGTATAAAATGGACTATTCATATTGCATTGTTTTCATGATTAAAAAAGTATATAGATACATTCTTCTGATAGAAAGGCATTTAGCGCATTCGCTATTCATGGTATTCATGGCCAAGCCCATAAATATTAGAGGTAGAAGGTTGGCTTACGATCTTGATTTGTCTTTTTATACCACAAATGAGTCTACCGGAGTGAATTCTAGATAGAATGTTATCATGCCGTCAGACTGCAGACAAACAGACAGACCGACAGACGGACATGTTCGTAAAAGACTTTTTTTTATGTCAAGAATTGACAAAATCTGGATACGTCTAAATTCATATAAATCTTATACCTTCTATTATAAATGATAAGAATTTAAGAAGAACACCGCGGCCAGCGTTGATAATAGAACTACAAGTGGATTTATATTTTTGTATCCTATAATGAAAAGCATGCTGCTAAAAGTTATAAACAGAGATTTTGAATCAGGCTAATGTCCTAGTGTACTAAAGATTAGCAAAATTATTCCTATACACAAGACCGGATCTAGAAATGAAACAAACAACTATAGACCACTCTCACGGCTTAGTGTTTTCTCAAAAGTTTATGAAAAAGCATTTGAAATAAGGCTTTTTGACTGCGTCAAAGAAAATAATTGTATAAGTGTCACTCAATATGGAATTCATGAACAAAGTAGTACGCAGTCAGCAAGTGTATATCTTACAGAATATATCCTTTAAAAAATTGATAAAAAAGAAATAGTTACTGTTGTATTTATAGATTTGAAAAAAAGTTTTAATACATTCAGTCACGAAATTCCGCTTAAAAAACTGAACCTGATGATATTAAGGATACAGCTTTAAAACTATTGAAAAATTATCTTGATCATAGAATACAATGTTTTTTTTTCAATAAAATAATTTGAAAATTATTTCTGTTAGACTGGTTGAATGAATCAAGATTCTAGTAGTGACTAATCCCAGTAAAAGCGCTTATTTTCTGGTGCTTACAGATGACGCGTTTCGAATCAGATCTGTATCCTTATCAAATCATTTTTCTTGAGAAAAGATCGTTGAAGGGTTTTCAGAGTAAAAAGAAAGCCTTTTCCATTTCTTGACGATTGATGCTGTTCATGTTCATGATGCTGTTTGTTTAAAGCCAATTAAATAATTTTCAATAAAATAATTCAAAAATTATTTCTGTTAGACTGGTTAAATAAATGAAGATTCTATTAGTGGCGCATCTGATTAAAAGCGTTCATTTTCTGATGTTTATAGACGACGCGTTTCGATACAGATCTGTATTCTCATCAAACCATTTTTCTTAACAAAAGATCGTTGAAGGATTCTCAGAGCAAAAAGAAAGCCTTTCCCATTCCTTGATAATACTAGCAGTGTAGAAATCGATAAGAAAAATGTTTTGATTTGAATTGTTGTTAATTTGTCCCAATGAACACTTTCGATAAATATATTCATTCTCATTGGTTATATGTGTGCATTTTATTTTATTGTCATAATATTGAGATCCCTCATTTTTTTCTGCATGGATGAGATTTGCAGGATTAAACATTTAGATAAACCCACGCCACTCACCGAAAAAGAAGCTGAGCCAGGCGATTTTTAGATTCATCCCATTTGTTACCTGAAAATTGTTTATTCATTTAAACTTTCAGCGGTGCTCCCAGGCACCTGGCGCGAGAAGCTATTTTCTTCTCAAAGTTTGGAGGTCTTTTTACTCTTCATTTTTTTCAGCTTAAATTCAAACATTCCTCTTTTTATAAAATAAGCCATTTTCCTGGTAGTTTCTGAAGGAAGCCAGGAAAATGCCGTTTTGAGGTTGAATTGTCAGTAGCGCAAATATAATAGAGCAATAAAGTGGCATTTTACGTGTACTACCATCCGCTTTTTTCCGTTCTCATTTTTTGAATATTAATTTCATTACAAAAAGTAAATTAAATTTACAGAGTAATAATTTATCAATCTCTTAAAGTTCCTGATGGAAACGTAACATGACATCTGCCTTGCTAAAACTTGTCACGAACTTGAACAGTAGTGCCGAAATCATTCAATGAATGAAGAATCCTAGAAACTATGTACCTTTTCGTATTGGTGAAATTCGAAGAATAATTAATGAATAATTTTCTGATTCATTGAAAATAATTGATATAGGACTAATACTACAAATTTTTTTTTGCCTATTTTGTCTGGGTATTTTTCTTATTTTACTGTCCAGCCATTCGTTTTTTTTTTCGTCGCATCAGAGTTTTTTCATTTTAGAGTGCCGTTGAACAAAAATAAAGAATGAAGGATGAAGGAGGAGGATTCTCCAGATAATCGTCTCTTTTCTGGGATGCCCATTAGAAAGAATTTTGAAGCAGTCATGAACAAAGATGTTGAAAAATCGTTCCTTCATAGACCATGAGTTCGGTAGAAAAATGTTTTCCGAATTTTTGGACCGTCGAAGGTTTTTTTTTTAAATTCTTCTCAAATTCGTATTTAGATTCGTAATACAGCGAATCTGGATTTCCTATTCATAATAGTCGCGGATTATTACCCCAAATCGCATGAGACGCTGGTTTTTTCTCGCTTTCGGCTTAGAATACTCATAGTCAGGGGTTATTACTCTAACTTGTAAAATGGAAGTTTAATATGCAACTTTAATATACTATTATCAATCTCTTAACTCTGCCTGACAACAGTTATTTCGAATGTATTGATCAACGGTTATTATTCCAGCTTGTTAATAGTCGATGCGGGAATTTCGACTGCCATTGCCTTTTTCCGACTGATAATAGTCGAAGAATGATATTCCAACTGACAATTCAATTCCGAATCATAGGAGTCGATGTGTTTTAATTCTCCCTCATAGAAATCGAGGGTCGTTAATTCCTTTTGTAAGAATCGAGGGTTCTTATTCCGACTTACGATAGTCGCTTTTCTCAATTCCGACTTCCAGTAGTCGATCTTCTTATTACGACTCACATTAGTCGATGTTTTTATTCTGACTTTCAATAGTCGATATATCAATTCCGACTAATAGTAGTCGATCTTCTTCAATTTCGCCTCATAGAAGACAAGGGTTGTTATTTCGACCTGCAACAGTTAAAAGTCATTATTCAAATTTGCTGTAGTCGCTTTTACGAATTCCGACTCTTAGTAGTTGATAGAAAGTAAGAGAAACTGCGTCTGCACAAAAGCCAGAACATAGTTCAAATCCGACTCATAGCATTGGACGGAAAATAAGAGGAACTGAGTCTGTGCAAGAGGCAAAACGTAATTCAAGTCCGATCCTTGGCAGTGGTTGGAAAATAAGAGAAACTGAGTCTGCACAAGAGGTGGAACATATTATAGTTCGTTCCGACTCTTAGTAGTAGATAGAAAATAAGAGGAACTAAGTCTGCACAAAAAACTGAACATAGTTCATTTCGACTCTTAGTAGCAGATAGAAAATAAAAGGAACTAAGTCTGCACGAAAGGCTGAACATAGTTTATCCCGATACTTATTGGTGAATATAAAATTAGAGGAATTAAGGTTGTATAAGGGGCAAAACATAGTTCATTTCGACTCTCAGTGGTAGAAGGAAAATGAGAGAAACTGAGTCTTCGCAAAAGGCAGAACATACTTTGTTCCGACTTTTAGCAGTAGATAGACAATAAGAGGAACTAAGTCTGCATGAAAGGCTGAACATATTTTACTCCGACTATCAATAGTGGATTTGAAATAAGAGGAACTGAGTCTCCACAAGAGTCAAAACATAGTTCAAGTCAGACCCTCAGCAGTGGATGGAAAATAAGAGGAACTGAGTCTGCACAAGTGGCAGAACATATTTAATTCTGACTCTTAGTAGAGGATAGAAAATAAGAGGGACTGAACCCGCACACGAGACAGAACATAATTCAAATCCGACCCTCAGTAGTGGATGTAAAATTAGAGGAATTAATTCTGCACAAGAGGCAGAACACAGTTCATTCCGACTCCAAGTAGTCGATGGAAAATAAAAGGAACTAAGTCTGCACAAGAGGCAGAAGATAGTTCGTTCCGACTCTTAGTGGTAGATAGAAAATAAGAGGAACTAAGTCTGCACAAAAGGCTGAACATAGTTCATTCCGACTCTCAATAGTGGATGGAAAATAAAAGGAACTGAGTCTGCACAAGAGGCAGAACATAGTTTATTCCGACTCTTAGTAGTAGATGGAAAATAAGGGAAACTGAGTCTGCACAAGATACAGAACATACTTCATTCCGACTCTTAGTATTAGATGGAAAATGAGAGGAATTAAGTCTGCACAAGAGCCAAAACATAGTTCAAGTCAGACCCTTAGCAGTGGATGAAAAATAAGAGGAACTGAGTCTGCACGAGAAACTGAACATAATTCAAATCCGACACTCAGTAGTGGACATGAAATTAGAGGAATTGAGTCTGCACAATGGGCAAAACATAGTTCATTCCGACTCTTGGTAGTGGATGGAAAATCAGAGGAATTGAGTGTGCGCAAGAGGTAGAGCATAGTTCATTGCGACTTTAGCAGCAGATGGAAAATAAGAGGAACTATGTCAGCACAAAAGGCTAAACATAGTTCATTCTGACTCTTAATAGTGGATGGAAAATAAGAGAAACTCAGTCTGCACAAGAGGCAGAACATGGTTCAAATCCAAACCTAAGTAGTGGATGTAAAATCAGAGGAATTATGTCTGCACAAGAGGCAGAACATACTTCAAATGAATTTCTACAGATTGAGTTTTACATATAGAGGCATAACGTCCATTAGTAATTACTACATAAGCTTTTGTCTCTCTAAATTCCGCCTCATAGCAGTCGATGATTCAATTTTTATTGATTGTAGTCGAGGATCGGCCAACTGATAGTAGTCGAAGATCGTTATTACGACACATAATAGTCGATGTCTTAACTCCGACTGACAATAGTCAATATTAGAATTCTGACTCGTAAGATTAAAAGAGAATCGTTATTCCGTCGGGCAACTGTCGATGTTTTTTATTTTCGATTGATAATAGTCGTGGGTTGGTAGTAATTGTCAGTGGCTCATTTTTCGCGGCTCACAGTGGACTACGGCTGTTAATCCGACTTGCAATAGTCGATGAACCCTCAATAGTCGAAATCTGAATTCCGACTTACGATATTCAGGTCCTGTTACTTCAATTTTCAGTAACAGGTACTTGATTATTCTAATTATAATAGTACATAGTTAATTGTTCTATTGTTTGATCGTGGATATTAAAATTTTGACTCATAATATTCTAAGAGCCAATGTATGATCTCCGTTATTTAATTGTGATGATAGTCTTCCTTATCATAACAGACTTTGTGCCTTATTGCGACTTACAATAGTGGCGGCTTTATTTGCAACTTAAAGTCTCCAAGTGTCTCTAATGTTGAATTGTAATAGACAAGACATATCTAGGATATATGCAACAGGCGACGACTGTTATTTTGAAAATTCAGCATTTGGAGTTTTTCACTTTTTTTACTTATAGAGGCTCCTCGTTTCAAATCCAACTAACAGCAACCGACGGTGCCATTCCGACTATCGATGTTTTTTCATTTGCTAACTACGTATTACTATCAGAGCCAATGCAACATTGCCCTCTTTTTTCTATTCTAACATCAAATTCAGAAGCTCACAGCCGATTTTACAGAGCTATACAGGAAGTTGCAAACAGAAAACTAAAAAAGAGTATCATTTATTTGGAGCTTATATATGCTTTATGGTTTTTCCAAATACATGTAATTTACACCTTAATAACGTATTATGAATTGATTAAGAATTCAGTGTATGGTTGAAGCTTCAGCTTCATGAATAATTAAAAAGGTAATTAAATTTTCAAGAAATTTCTAACAGCGATTATTGACCATAGATCTAAAAAAGAAAATTGTATTTTATTTCTTTTTATAACTTTGCTTCATGAAATAGTATTTTCAAAAATGGACGTATCTTCAGCCAAAGGTATCTAAATGCCGACTAATATGATCGATGATTGATATTCTAACTGATGACAGTCAATAGTAGAATTTCGAACTTTAAAAATGAGAAGTTAAAATTTTTAAAGAATCCTTCCTTTCAACTCAGAATAATAAAAATGTTGAAAATAAAACATGTCCCTCTCCTAATTTAGTACAAAATTAAAAATAAAGTATTTTCCCTTTCATTTGAATGTTAAGAATACCAAATTTGCCAACCGTCCGCTCAATAAAAATGTTAAGAAGAAAAAAAGGCCTCTTCCAATTGAGAAAAACAATTATTAACCAAAATTTTGTATCACAAGCAATTTCATTTCATTTTTAGGTATTTGAATCCATAAAAATCGTTTCAAATATGGGAGGTATCCGCGTATTATTCAAAATAATAAATTTTTTTTTCCTGTCCAACTATGCAAGATACGAGAAAATGTGAAGAAGAAAAATTGTTTACGTCAAAAACATCTACAAATTTTCTGAACACCATTTTTTAATAAGTGGAATCCTTTTTGTATTAATCGTGAAAAATCTTATTGAAAATAAAAAAAATTCCATTTTGAGGCCAAAGTATGCAAGATACTAGAAAATATTGAAGGGAAAAATTATTCGCCTTAAAAAGATCTACAAGTTTTTCCCAGACCATTATTTGATAGGACGCATAATTTTTGCTTCAATCGTAAAAATATCATTGAAAAGAAAAAATGAGAATGTGTCCGCACAGTGGAGAAAAGTTTTATTGAAATTATATTTAAATAATGTTCCAAAAAAGCAGCACGAACATTTTCAGCTATGTTTCTTGAAATTTTTTTCAAAGAAAATTGGATAAAAGTTTAATTTTCACATAAATCATGAAACTTTTCTATGACTCTTACCGTATTTTAGTTCCATGACATTAATTCATTTGAACAATATACACTTCAAATGAATAGGAATTCATATTCACCACTTTTTTTCGGCAAGTACAACATAAAATAAGATCACTTTTTAAAATAGTGCCACGTCAATAAGACCATTTTCCTAATAACTTTCCATCCCACCAAAAAACCAAATTTACTCCCTTCCAACTCGATAAAAGTCTTAAAAATGAAAAATTATCCTTCTTTCAATCCATAATAACTTCCTCCTCCCTTATAATAATATAATAATAATATTATATATATAATATATATAATATAATAATAATATAATAATAAGCTCCTCCCTTCGAAGTTGATAAAAATCTTTAAGATATATAGTGCTCCTCTGTCAATTCAAGAAAAATCGAAAAATAAAATTTCTTTGTTTCGAACTCAATAAAAATGTAGAAAATACAAAATTTGCCCGCCTTTAACTCAATAAAAATGAAAAAAATATGAAAAATTCTTTCTCTGAATTGGAAAAAAATTAAATACTAAAATTTCAACACCAGTACTTGCAGATTAAGCATATAAAAATGGAACAATTAAAATTGTATCAATTAAAGTGTGAATTTAGCACTCTAAAATTTGAAAGATCCGGTGATTTCTATTTCAAACTATTCAGTTTTGAATATTTGATTAAAAATTGCTCATTTTAAGTGGACAGTCAAAGATTAACAAATATTAAAAAATTGATATTTTTTCAAACTAAGGCTTTCGAAATAAGACAGTTTAATTTTCAACGTTGAAATCTGTCAATCTTTTGATTTTGAACAGATCCAAAATAGTTTTGTACAATCAATTATTGTTCAATTTTCAATACTCGAAGTATAGTTCAGTTTTGAAAATCATTAATTGAATTATAATTACAATTGACCAACTTAAAACTTTTTTTTTAAATTTCAACATTCGAACGCTTTTAGTTTTTACTTGTTTGAGTCTTGGAAATTGCAATTTAGAATTCTTTAAATTTAAAATGTACTCTTAAGAAGGAACATAGTTTATTCCGACTAAAGATTACAAATTACAATTACAAATTACAAATTACTTCGATAAAGAAGAGATTAAAAAATTCTAGTTATGCCTTTCATTAAAAATTGCTAGTAATTGAGGCTGTTATCCAGCGTAACTTTCTCGTATCAATTTTCATCTCGTATATCGAGTGAATGCTGTAACTGATAAGTAAAATTTTTCCATCTGAAAATCATGAACTTCACATGTGTTATGAAAGCGTGTGAGATATATGTTAAAGGTGATAAATGTCTATCTATTTCGAGTATAACATGCAGCCACACGTTTTACGAATATATACATAGTACATACTGACTGTCGTTCGTCCTCTGCTCGCGACGTTTTATGGAGTTTGAATATTGATCGATTCTTGGAAGTCGTGATTCGATTCGTCTTTCCGGCAAAATTGACTCCGTTATACGAATTCGATTGAATTTTATCTCGCTTACACTTCGCGTGCGAGATGGAATGAAGAACAAAGTTCACACGTATCTTTTTCACCTCGCGCACAAGAAATAAAGACAGAAGAATTCGATTTTCAACAAGATCGTTCTTCCTTCTCTTTTGATCCAAAAACCTATATCCAGAAAAAAAAGCTAAACGTATAGCCTAGATTTGATGAATTATTTTTCATTCTCCGTGATAGGGAAGTAAATAATTATTGAAAATAATGAAAAATTGTGATATTCTGGGTGTCTACTGGAGCGGTAACGGATATTTGTTTGTGTGGATGACCCACCTTATGAATACGAGATGTATGTATTAAATAACCGGACTGATGTTCTAACAATTTTATTTGCCAAATTATTCAATGGAGATGTGATCCCCTTCAATTCAGTCCCCTTCCCGATCCCTACACCGCTCCATATAAATGTTCCATTGTTTGAAGCAATCTTGAAGGTCTTTTTCTGAGAGATCTTTCATGAGCCGCGCCGCTTTTCCTTCACAGCATACACCAACTCGAATCCGGTTCCTTTTAGCTCAGAATTGATCTTTAGCAACAACAAAAAAATCACACGGGGCTAGGTCAGGTGAGTACAGTGTGTGCTCTAATACGAGAATCTTGTTCTCCGCCAAAAATCTTTGATCAGACACTGCCTTGTGTGATGGCGCGTTGTCCTGGTGAAGAATCCGCAAGCCGTTTTTCCACTTTTTAGGTTTTTCAATTGTACAACTTATTGAAATGTTAACCTGGTACTTATCAAAAAATGAGGTTGCCATTAGGTTTTACATACATTTATTCAATGAAATTATACCCTCGTTGCCTACAAAAAATGGTTTTCCGAGAATGAAGGCATTCTAACAATATGCGAACATTATGTACCATTGAGTACTTTATTCACATTGTCTCTAATCTCATGATTTTTTACATATATTCTTTATTTTAAATATATATAATATACTTTCAGTTTTTTAAGTTTTTTAAAAGTTTTTTACAACTCATTGAAATGTTAAGCTGGTATTTATCATATAGGCTTTTACATACATTCAGGGAAAAGAAACGATACCCTAGTTGCCTACAAAAAAGATATTCTGAGGAAGATGCCTCATAAATAATATGTACATATCTTATCATATACTGTATTTTGGCTAACTCTGATATTTCTAATTTTTGTAATTTTTATAATTTTACAATTTTTCAGGTGCTTATGTGTTTTTCTGTATCTATTTTAGATTTTCTTATATCTACTTTATTCTTGACTTTATTGAACATTTTGTAAATATAACCATAATGTCATATTGGTACTTATAAAAACTGAATAAATTTTTCAGAAGCACGTATTCTCTAAATCTTGATTCTCAAGGCTAAAATGATCTCAATGAATTCCATGAAGTCTTTTGAAAATATTCTAACATGTGTCTTACAAGAGGTTGGGGTTTGGAAGATACTGCCGAAAAAACGACAGTTCCGCTCGAGTTTTAAGTAGTACGTCGTAAATTTTGTACGAGTGTATCTAAAATGCTTTTCGTTAAAATATGAGAATTTCTTTGGGCTTAGAGTTTAGTACATGTCGCGACATCATACAGTTCGCTTTGGTCTCTGTATTCCGGATAAAAAATTCATTACTATAGAGCATAGGTTTTATGTCAACTTTTTCCTATCATATAGAAAATAGTCAAGAAACAGTAACCTTGAACAAAAGTGATTGTGTTTTTGTGTTTTTTCAACATTGACAAATATAAAGAGGGAAGGTAACAAAGCTATTAATTTAAAAAGAAATCTTGCTAGATACAACAGAATTTGATATGGAATCATTAATTGGATATAATGACTTTAGTTTTGTGTCATAATTTGGAAATTGCGGGAATCAATTCGCAATCAAAAAATTAAAGGATCTGAATTTGGGATTTACTTTCATAATTATTCGCCTATGTCAAATTTTCAATTTTCAAGTAATGTATGAAATATGTATGTACAAATAATAATAATAATAATAATAATAATATCAAGCATATCTGTCTTATTCTCAGGTAAAAACAATATTTTTCTAATCTAACAATTTATCAATTTTATGACTGTTGTTTTTCCTATAGATGACCCCTGATGAGGAAGTCTAAATTATGTTTTAAACATGTTGGGTACCCAGTAGTACAAGAAAGACGGAGAAAAGAAAGAGTGTGAGGATTGTTTTTGTTGACTCTTTACTTCCTCTTTTTTCTTCCTGTTGTGTTCATTTATTGTACGTCCGTTCCTAATGAGCCGAAAAAATAGGTAGTCTCAAAGTCTATTTTTGAATTGTGAACTTCTTGGGTGATCTTTCCAGTACACAACAAATTTTTATAAGTAAATGGATTTTATTTCGATCTTCAAGAAGTTTTAAAAGAGGGACATTAAGCGCAGATTGCTTCCAATCTGCAGGGTTGCCCATGAAGACTTAAGATTTCTTTTGATTGAGGTTGTTAATCATTAACTAAATTTACCAAAAGATATCTATTTTACTTAAATATATTTCTTGTTCAATTTTGAGAACGTTAGTAATTTTTTATAAATGTGTTATTGGTTTAGATTATTACCTCTTTCTTTTTGACAAATGGAATAATCTAAATAGATTTGCTATAAATCGACCCAAAAGGTCTTTTTTTCTTACGCGTTTACGAAGAGTTTTCAAAATCTCCTTATAGTTTCCTTTTGTTCAGAAGTGACGAATTTCGAAACCATTTTAGCACAAACTTCTTTCATGCGTAAATTTTCATTTAAAATTTGTCTAACAGTTTCTTTATCGATAGCGGATTTCACAAGTTTTACAAGAATTTTCACGTTGAAGCGTTCTTCTCCTTGCACTCGCAACATAATTTTAACGGAGCTCAGGTGGACGGTCAACTTCGAACAAAGAATACTATCGTACTGAAGATCGTACCACCTCAAAATTTAGGAGGTAGGGCGAGGAAAGAACACAGGTCAATAAAAGTGCAGAACATTATGGGAAAAACTAAGCGAAAAACCCTTCCCATCTTTAATAGGTTCAGAGCTCTGATAATTTAAAATGATATGATAATGATAATTTACATGGGAAAGGATAATAAAGGTAACTATACTAATTATAGAGCGATTAACTTACTAAGTACCGTGGGAAAATTATTTACTAAAATGCTTATAGGTGAGGTCATTTGAATATCTGAAGAAAGAATCTAAGAAGTCCAATGTGGATTTATGGCAGGGAGATCATGTCTAGATCAGATATTTAGCTTGCGACAAATCATAGAATAAAGTTCGAGTGTAAACAATGGAGTTTTCTGCGCATATGTTGATTTGGAAAAAGTTCTCCACAAGATGGATAGAACTGAACTTTGGGAAGTCCTGAAAGAGTATGGAGTCAATGGTTGGCTTCTAAAAGCTATAAAAGCCATATATAATGATAGTAGAACAAGTGTGAGAGTAAATGGACAACTGAGATATTAATTTTATATTAATCACGGCGATAAGCAAGACTGCGTTATGTCCTCCTGGTTGTTTAATATATACATGGACAAATGTCTATGAATAGAAGTCAGTTACAGCAGCCCCCCCCCCCATTTATAATTAAGAATTTC
>JAUMHM010004260.1:0-18168 GCA_032362435.1 Melikaiella ostensackeni | reverse complement strand
CCACTGCGTGAACACCAATGATTCGTGCGTACGCAGCGTTCAGTGGTGTTTCGCGATTTTTTTCCCAGCAAACACCAACCATTGTTGTTTGGGTTTCTCCGTGTACTGCCCCTTTCCCCTTTCCAGCCTTTTATGGAAATTTTGAGAAGTTTTCTCTTGAGAAGTTTTTTGTTTTCAATATGTTCAAAATTCTCATTCCATCATTTATTTGAAAACGGTTTTTAATTTCAAAAAATTAGGAATTATAATTAACTATAAAATATCAAAAGTAAGAAAAAATAAAAGTCTCTAGTCCTCAAATTTCCTTTTTGTTGATATGTACTACGACCCCCTTCCCCTTTCCAGCCTTTTGTGGAAAGTTTGAGAAGTCTTTTCTTTTTAATATCTTCAAAATTCTTATTTTATGATTTACTTGAGAGTGCTTCTCAATCTCAAAAAAATTAAATATCAAAATTAATTATAAAAAATCAAAAGTAAAAAAAATCTCTAGTCAAATGTTTTTTTTGACATGTAATAAGTACCTCTTCCTCTTTCCAGTCTTTTGTGAAAATTTTGAGAAGTCTTTTGTTTTTAATATCTTCAAAATTCTCATTCCATTATTTATCCCAAAATTGTTTAAAATTTTAAAAAATGAGAAATTATAATTAATTATAAAATATCAAAAGTAAGAGAAAATAAAAGTCTTTAGTCTTTAAATTTCCTTTTTATTGATATGTACTATTGATCCCCTTCCCCTTTCCAGCCTTTTGTGGAAATTTTAAGAAGTCTTTTTCTTTTTAATATCTTCAAAATTCTCATTTTATGATTTACTTGAAAGTGTTTTTTTATCTTAAAAAAATAAATATTGAAATTAATTATAAGAAACCAAAAGTAAAACAAAATGTCTTTAATCTTGAAATGATCTTTTTATTGACATGTATTATTGATCTTCTTCCTCTTTCCAGTCTTTTGTGGAAATTTTGACAAGTCTTTTCTTTTTAATATCTTGAAAATTCTCATTCGATGATTTACATGAAAGTATTTCTGAATCTTAAAAACATTAAATATTCAAATTAATTTGAAAAAATCAAAAGTAAACAGAATAAGAGTCTTTAGTCTTCAAATGCTCTTTTTGTTGACATGTACTACTGATTCTTTCCCCCTTCCCAGTCTTTTGTGAAAATTTTAAGAAGTCTTTTCTTTTTAATATCTTCAAAATTCTCATTATATGATTTACTTGAAAGTGTTTCTCAGTCTTAAAAAAAATAAATATTAAAATTAATAATGAAAAATCAAAGGTACAAAAAAAGGTTTTGAGTCTTCAAATGATCTTTTTATTAACATGTATATGCTACTGATCCTTTTCCCCTTTCCAGTCTTTTGTGGGAAATTTGAGGTCTTTTTTTTAATATCTTCAAAATTCTCATTCTGTAATCTATTTGAAAATGGCTTTTACTTTTGAAAAAATCAAAAATGATAATTAATTATGAAATATCAAAAGTAAAAAAAAATAAAAGTCTTTAGTCTTTTTGAAAAATCGTAAAAAAAGTAAAAGCCTTCAATTGTCAAATGCTCCTTTTATTGACATGTACTACTGATCCTCCTCCCCTTTCCAGTCTTTTGTGGAAAATTTGAAATGTCTTTTCTTTTTAATATCTTCAAAATTCCCATTCTATGATTTACATGAAAGTGTTTCTTAATCTTAAAAAAATTAAATATTAAAATTAATTACAAAAAATCAAAAGTAAAAAAAAAGTAGAAGTCTTTAGTCGTCAAATGCTCTTTTTATTGGAATATACTACTGATCCGCTTCCCCTCTCCAGTCTTTTGTGGGAGTTTTGAGAAGACTTTTCTTTTTGATATCTTCAAAATTTTTATTCTATGCATTATTTGAAAGTGTCTCAAAAAAATTGAAATTAATCATAAAAAAATATAAGTAAACAAAAAAATGATTAAAAAAATAATGAATAATTAAAAGTCTTTAGACTTTGTTTCCTTTTCATTGGCTTTTCCTACTGATTCCATTACTATTTCCAGTCTTTTGTGGACATATTTTGAAGTCTATTCCTTTTAATATCTTCCAAATTCTTATTCTGTGATTTATTTGAAAGTGGTTGAGAAACAGTGATTTTTTTATGTTATATGTATAGCTGTTTAAAGAGGACTGTAAACTATTGTATAGAATGTAAATTTTTGATTTATATTGTATTAATCGTTGATACTATTCATGTTACAGTGTTCGACGTCATTAAAAATAGGGTTGAAATAAAAAGATCTCAGCGCTGTTTCAAAAACTTAGACCCTCTTTGAAGGTTTATAATTTTTTTTTTGAATTATATGAATTATTTAACTATAATTCAATAAAAATATGGGAGTTGACGCGCGAAGCGCGCAGAGGACGAAGACCCCTAGTTATAAATCAAAATAATACCTAAAAAGAAAGAAATAATAAATATTTGAAATATTACAATCATTATAATAACGAGGTTTTATTGTGACAAAACCTAAACGCGCTCCCGCGATCCATAATTGATAATTAGTGCATGATAAAAATGTCTATGTCACCATTTGTCGAGTCGAGCCCTCCAGAAAAAAATAAAACTTTTACAAACAAACCAAATTTTTCTAATACTTAAATCAATTTTTTGTTGAATTAGTTGCACAAAAATCAAGAATTAAAAACACATGTTATATGTACGAGTATTATGTCTGGAAGGTAGCGAATAAGCTCTTCGGTACATCGAACCCATATATTTATTTAACTCGATATGATTTTATCTATACGAAGTACATCATATTATAACCAAAGCTGGATTAATGTTTTAGAAATTAGACAATATATGGGAATCTTAATCTATTTTCAATTGCTTCATATTGTATTTCATAATAGGGTAGTTGCACGAATTTTAGATGCTCAATTTGGAATACCTCATTTTCCCGCAAAAGATTCAAAAAGGATACTTTTTAACGGAGAGCCAACCGAAACTTTCGATCTATTTTATTACTGTTAGTTAAACAAAATAATTTTGAACCAGTCATTAACGTTATTTCAGATAATATCTAATTTCGTCCAAATCCAGAGATAGCAGATCAAACTTTAGTAAAAAATAATTTTTTTCTATCTCTGACGAAATGGAACGAAAGTTTCGGTCGGGTTCTCGCTTTTTACAGATGAAAATAATTTAAACTTATTTGAAAAAATTTTCCTTATAAGAAATAACATTCAGTTTTTAATAATCTTTCAATTCCAAACGTAAAAAAATATTTCAATAAACACAACTAGCCCATTTTACAATTCTATTGCCTGCCTATAATTTATTCATTCAATTTTTATTCAACTGTGAAGAAGCGTTGGCCATTTGGTACGAAACAATTGTTGATAGGAGTCGGTAATGACCACTGCAGTCGATTCGACTTATAACTTTCATTTGATTAAAAAAAAAAATTATTGAAAGAATACGCCATGTGCAGAAATTTCCCGATCTGGCCCGGATAGCGCATGAAACGCACGTCCTGATCGGGGCCCAATCAGTAGTCGGGCCGCCAGGTTGAGCCCCGATCGGTAATCCCTCTGCCAGATCCGGCCCGGATTGGAGCGTGCGTTTCATGTCATATTTAGGGCTGCCAGATCGGGGCCCAATCGGAGCCACAACAAAATTTCTGCAAAATTTTTATTTGCAGTAATGCGCGCCCTACGCCACAATGTTTTCACTGTTATTTGATACACACCGTAGCGCTAATCTATATCGAGGTCATTAGGATTCAAAATATAATGGTGTCTGCATCGCTGACTGAGTCTCGGATTAGGTGAAACATGGCGCGGGTGTGGTGGCGTGAGAGGGCGATAGCCGACGAAGAAATGATCATATGTATCATGCATTTGTGGAGTCAGGTGTTCATGGAATTTGAGTGGAGTTAGGAAAATCTGCTGCCCATCCTTGTCAAATATTGGGTGAAGATCATTGCTGTTTTCGAAATATATTCCAATTATAAAAGATTCAATTTCTGCTACATCATGATAATCGTTTTTCCTTAGTTGTACATGTTTGCGATTTGCATCTCCGTAATAATAAACTCCGAAATGAGCAATTGATACAGAAATCGACTCTCTTCTAATTATGACCGTTGAACCTAATTCTGCAAGAAGAAATACCTGTGTAGAAATATTTGCCGTGGCTCAAGATAGGGCCAGGCCTGGCACTAAAACTAGTAGCTAGCTTGTCTTGAAACGCCGAACCACGCCTCGGCCTGGCTTGGCGAATGAAGAATTGTAAAGCCACCTTCTGGATTGAAAAAATATTTTCTTCAACACATGCGTAAAAACCGCGGGTTTTCGAGCGTGTGAAGCTGGCTGCAAGTTGCTGTTTGTCGCTTTAAATTTGAAAGGGCATTAAATTCAAATAAAAAAATACATTCAAGTAATGGTAAACAAATTTTTTGCATGAAACAGTATATAATTCAAAACAAATATATATTTACTTCACTATTGAGCGTGCTTGCAAAAAATATATGTATCAATTATGATATATATTTGTTTGAACAATAAATGCTTTAAATTCTCTTAAATGCTTTACAAATGCTCTGATCAAGCTTATATGCTGAGAATATTCTCGAGGGTATTTGCTCAATATGAATTCTTGGGCTTTTAAAAACTCTAACGAGCTTTTTCCCTCATCACGACTTTTTTCTCAGTACTTTTCTCCAGTTGATAAACAGCAATGTCTGACTAGATTTCTTAAATGCCCAAGAATTTACCTGGAGCGAATGCTCTCGAGCATATGCTCAGCATTTAGGCTCGAACAAAGCATTCATGGAGCATTTAAGGGAATTTAACGCATTTATTGTTTAAACAAATATATATTATGATTCACACAAATATTTTTTATAAACACGCTCTAGAGTAAATTAAACATATACTTGTTCTAAATTATTTACTGCTTAATGCAAAAAATATGTTTTCTATTACTTCAACTTCTTTGATCATTTAAATTTAGCGCCCTTTCTAATTTGAGGCGATATATTTACCCGCGAAATTAAATTAGGTAATCATTATTTGAGTATTTTTCAGTAAATTCTGCTATCTTATCGATAACAATTTGAAACAAAACGTAAAACGTAAACAGGAAAACATTCTTGATATAAAAATTTATAAAAATAGAAGATAAGATTTTTTAAATCCTAATTCGAAATGATCATAAATTCTCATTAAATTGTCGAAGCACATAAAGGTCGAGCATATTTTCGAGCATATTCTCATGCTTGTGAGAATTTCTTCGCGCACTATGTCTGACCCGCATCACATGACTCGAATCCGCGATTTTCCACCATGCGTTGAAGAAAATATCGTATGCACCACGGGATGAAGCAGGCGTATTTTATCCCTAGATGCATAATATACTATTGTCTATCTGACCGGGCCTACGTATGCACAGTGAAACGGAAGCCCGAAAAAACTGGCCAAAAGTCGAAAATTCAAAAAAATAAATCCAGTATTTTTTTATTATCTAGAGAAATTGAAGTAGCTGATAATAAAGTTTTGCATTGCCTGAGTAAAAAAAAGTTCCATTGAGATCCTGCATGAAGCCCCGCTAAAATACTAGGTATGTGACAAATCAGTACTTAAGTACCTTTTTTTCTTAAAACTTTTTAAAAGTCTAATTAGGTACAAGAGTACCAGAAAAGTCTCGCATCATTTTTTTTCGGGTAGATCTCTTTTAAGACCAACGTCCCGGAAAAGTTTTACTTAATTTTTCTTCTAAAATTTTTCAAGTCCTAAATAGATTTAATGCTTTCACGATGATTCATTATAGTAAAAAAGGAGATGTTTCGGGCTTCAATCGTGTGCAAAACTACGAATCTTGAAAATGTTTCAACTTCTAAATAATTCATGGGAGAAAAATACTAGAAAAGTACGATTCTATTTTTTGAAATTTGTACAAGTACAACGGGACATATTTTGAACTTTATTGGTACTTTAGTCTATTTGAGCAGTGATTTTTTTGGACATGAATTCTATCAACACGTGTACAAAATTCGACAAAAATAAAATGAACTTTTCTAGTACTTTTCCCCCATAAATTATTTACGCCTTGCAAAATTTTTAACAAAAAAATTCAGTTGGACTTTTCGGTACTTGTCCCAAAAAATCAATCTCAAAAAAAGTATGTGGAACTTCTACGTTATTTTTGTCCCAAATAAGTCCTCCTTAAAACAAAACAAAATTTGAGTGGGAATTTTTCGATACTTTAGTCCTAAAAATGTCCTGCTCCATAAAGTGTAAGTGGGACTTTTCCGGTACGTTTGTCCTCCACATATCCTTCTTAGAAAAAAATTTAAGTTGAACTATTCCAGTACTTTCGTCTTAAGAAAGTCCTGCTTAAAAAAAATATTTGGGACATTTTCGATACTTTTGTCCTAAACATATCCTCCTCAAAAAAATTAATTTGAACTTTTCCGGTACACTCGTCCTGAAAAAGTCCTGCACAAAAAAAACTGAGTGCGACTTTTTCGTTGATTTTGTCCCAAAAAAGTCCTGCTCAAAAAAAATTAAGTGGGACTTTTCCGGTACTTTTGTCCTAAACAAGTCCTCTTTAAAACAAAACAAAATTTGAGTGGGAATTTTTCGGTACTTTAGTTCTCAAAAAGTCCTGCTTAAAAAAAATATTTGGGACTTTTTCGGTACTCTTGTCCTAAACATATCATCCTCAAAAAAATTTAAGTTGAACTATTTCGGTACGTTCGTCCTAAGGAAGTCCCCCTTAAAAAAAATATTTGGAACTTTTTCGGTACTTTTGTCCTAAACATATCCTCCTCAAAAAAATTTAAGTTGAACGTTTCCAGTACTTTCGTCCTGAAAAAGGCCTGAACGAGAAAAAATTAAGTTTGACTTTTCCGGGGATTTTGTCCCAAAAAAGTCCTGCTCAAAAAAAATTAAGTGGGAATTTTCCGGTACTTTAGTCCTGAAAAATTTAACTAAAAAAAAGTATGTGGGACTTTTACGGTACTTTGTCCTAAACAAGTCCTCCTTAAAACAAAACAAAATTTGAGTGGGAATTTTTCGATACTTTAGTCCTAAAGAAGTCCTGCTCCAAAAAAAGTAAGTGGGACTTTTCCGTTACTTCTGTCCTTGACATATCCTTCTCAAAAAAATTCAAGTTGAACTATTCCGGTACTTTCATTCTGAAAAAGTCCTGCTTAAGAAAAATATTTGGGACTTTTTCGGTACTTTTGTCCCAAATATATCCTCCTTAAAAAAATTTAAGTTGAACTTTTCCGGCACTTTCATCCTGAAAAAGTCCTGCAAAAAAAATTAAGTGCGACTTTTCCGGTGATTTTGTCCCAAAAAAGTCCTGCTAAAAAAAAAATTAAGTGGGACTTTTTTAGTACTTTAGTTCTAAGGAAGGCCTGTTCAGCAAAAAAATTGTGTGGGATTCTTCCGGTACTTTTGTCCCAAATAAACCTCCTAAATAAAATTCCGGTTGAACGTTTACGGTACTTTAGTCCTAAAAATGTCCTGCTCAACGAAAAAAATTAAGTGGAACTTTTCCGGAACTTTGGTCCTAAAAAAGGCCTCTTTGGAAAAAATGGTGTGGGACTTTCCTGGTATTTTTCTCCCTATGAGGACTTTTAAAAAATTTTAAGGAAAGTTGGTACTTAAGCACTGATTTGTCTCATACCTAGTACTTTAGTGGGGCTTTATGCGGGATCCCAATGGGACTTTTTTTGCTCGAGTGACTTATCAATTGGTCTTCCAGAAAACGTGCTTTAATTTCAAATTTTTTTAAACAATTTTCTACTATTTTCGCACATATGATAAATTTTTCGTTTTAACAGTATTAACTAACATGTATTCGGAGAAAAACAGACATCGTTAATCTTTATTTTGTTGTGAGAATATGAACTGTAATGCAACATTTTTGGAGAAAACGAAATTATATCTACTACCGGGTTCGGGCTCTCCAGGGCTCCAACTTTAATCGAAAAAAGAAGAGCAGGGGTTTGTAGCCTAGGAGATTCACTACAACATACATGTGCCCATTTTTGCATTTTTTTTTTAATTTAACGATGTAAAAAAATATAATACTAGGCGGATGCATGAGTGCTGGCTCTCAGAAGTTGATCGAGAGATGCAAGCACGGAAAAACTGCAAAAATTTCACAAATTATCCTATTATCATTTTTTAGGAGCTTTTGAAATTACAGATTCCAAATATGACATAAAAAGTTAAAACTCAAAATCGCCGATTTGAAATGGCGACCAAAATTTGTAAAAAGAATCATCGGACTTGTATAAAACTCATTTTTTAGAGGGTTTTCGAGTCACAGATTATAAAGTTTGCATCAAAAAGTTAAAATTCAGAATGGTAGATAAAATATAGTGACAAAAATTTAAAAATGATTATCCGATTTGTATGAAACTTATCATTCAGGGGTTTTCCGAGTCGCAAATTTCAAATTTTGGATCGAAAAGTTAGAATTCAAAATTGCCGACTCAATATGTCGACTGAAATTTATAAAAATCATCCGATTTGTATAAAGATCATTTTTTAGGGAAGCCTCGTGTCACAGGCTACAAGTTTTGGGACAAAAAGTTGAAATTCAAAATGGCGGATCCAATATGGTGACCAAAATTTATTTTAAAAAAACTATCCGCTTTGTATAAAACTCATTCTGTAGGGGGTTTTCGAGTCAGGATTACAAAGTTTTGTCAAGAAGTTGAAATTTAAAAGGGCAGATCCAATGTGGTGACCAAATTTTCAAAAAAAATTATCCGATTTGTATGAAACTTATCATCTAGGGGTTTTCCGAGTCACAGATTCCAAATTTTTAGTCAAAAAGTTAGATTTAAAAATAGTCGATCTATATGGTGACCAAAAAATTTAAAAAACCATCCGATTTGTATAAAACCTATTTTTTAGGGGGTTTTCGAATCACAGATTACAAAGTTGGTTAAAAAGATGAAATTCAAAATGGCAGATCAAATATGGTGACCAAATTTTTACTAAAAATTATCCGATTTATATGAAACTTATTATCCAGGGGTTTTCCGAGTCACAAATTCCAAATTTTTAGTCAGAAAGTTAGAAATAAAAATGGCCGATTCAATACGGTGACCAAAAATGATGAAAAAACCATCCGATTTTTACAAAACTCATTTTGTAGGGGGTTTTTGAGTCACAGGTTAGAAAATTTGGGACAGAAGATGAAATTCAAAATGGCAGATCCAATACGGTGACCTCATGTTTATTAAAAATTATACGATTTGTATAAAACTTATTATCTAGGGGTTTTTCGAGTCACAGATTCCAAGTTTCGGGTCAAAAAGTTAAAATTCAAAATTGCCGATTTAATATTTCGACCAAAATTTATGTAAAATCATCGTATTTCTATAAAGCTCATTTTGTAGGGGGTTTTCGTATCACAGATGACAAATTTTGGGTCAAAAAGTTGAAATTCAAAATGGCGATCCAATATGGTGACCAAAATTTATAGAAAATTATCCGATTGGTATGAATCTATTTTTCTAGGGTTTTCTCTCGTTGCAGATTTCAAATGTTATATCAAAAATTTTAAATTCAAAATAGAGGGTACAAAATGAAGACGAAAATTTTGTTTAAATTATTTGATATACATCAAAGTCACTTTGCATCGGTTTTTTAGTTACATAGTCAAAGTATTATGTACAAAATTTATATGTGTTACCGTGATTCGAAAAATCCCTAGAAAATAAGATTTATGCAAATCGAATGATTTTTCATAAATATTGGTTCGGCCATTTTGAATTCTAACTTCTTGACCCAAAATTCAGCATGAGTGACTTGAAAAAACCCTAGATAAATAATGATTTTTTTTTAATTTTGTAAATGTTTACAAATTTTTGAAATTTCGCGACTTTTTTGCACCAAGTTTGACCTTAGGGCAGAATATAGGGAAAAAATGGTTAAAATACCTCAATAATTTAGCACAATACAATGGTGACTCAACTTTAAAATGAGTCCGAGTCGCAGAATTTTATTACCTTTCGTGGTATTCATGCATTTCATGTTATTATTATGAAGACTAAGGCAGTTTAGCAGCAATTCAACTGACAGGCGTGTAGATAATTTTCGCCAGTAGTGTATAAAAAAATTTTTATTTGAGGATTTTATTTTTACTTTTCAAATTTTACTTCGTCTAAGTCGGTTGCGGCCCATTTTCTAAATTATGACACTTAAGCATCCTAATTGGACAGATATTCAGGACTTATTGAAGGAATGAATTTATAAAATGATTTATTTTTTATTTCGAAATCTTACTTTCCAAGTGCAAACGTGTAGAAAAAAAATAGGTAATTGTATTATACTGACAGAATTTATTTCAAATCGGGCAGGCAGTCCATGCGCAAGGCACAGAATTTTTTTGCCACACAAATATATTATTCTTCAAAGGGTATAGGACGATAAATATCTCATTAACTTAGAAAAAAAAATTTTTTCACATAGTTATGAGTATTTAAATTTGGAAAATTGAAAATGCTGATTATCTAAAAAATGGTCGACATTTTTGTCAAAAGTTTGATATTTTTAAAGCTAATATAGGTATTTATCTTTTCAAACTGAACTACCGAACTTCAGCCAAAACCGACTCTTATTTTACGTTTGGCATACGCTTGAAATGAGCGTATCAGTAGTCTTTGAAAAAATGGAGAAAGAAGACTTCCGTACGGTGATAAAACATTTTTATTTAAAAAATTGGACGGCCACATAGATCAGAACCGATTAAGAAGAAGCTCACGAAGAGTCTGTTCCTTTCTTGAAAATTGTTTATTTTTGGATAAACGATTTAAACGTGGCCGAACCACAACTAAAGATACAGCGCGCCCTGGACCTGGATCGACCACTATACCCCCGAGACAAAGCAGCAGTCAAAGTAGTGGTTACTGCCTGGTGAAAGTGCGCTAAAGGAGGCGAAGACTGTTTTGTCAGCTAGGAATGTAATGACCATAGTATTTTGGGATTCCCAAGGAATTACCGTCATTGATTACTTGGAGAAAGGTAAAGCTATAACAGGAACGTACTGTGCATCATTATTGGACCGTTTGAAAGCGTACAAAAAAAGTTCTGCTTCATCACATCAACGCACCAACTTACACCTCTGCAATCGCGATGCAAAAAGTACACGAACTGGACTTCTAATTGATTCCTCATACACACTATTCTCCAGACTTGGCTCCGTGCGACTTCTTTATGTTCCCTGAATTAAAGACCTGGCTCAGTTGTAAGAGTGTATAATCCTCGAAGGAGACTATGATGAGAAATGAAGGCAAACTTTTCAAACAAAAAAATTTTACTTGATTTTTTACCAAACTCATCAAACGAACCTAGTATGCGAGTGGCAATTGATTCGATTTGAGCATGGACTATCTGCCCGATTTAAAATGAATACGGTCTACTTGAGTATCTCAAAACTGTAAAAAGTAGGCCGCATCCGAATGGACGAAATAAAATGAAATGACCCTAGGATAATTGCGAAAATTAAATGAATTTACTACATTTACAAATACACCTAATATTATAGATATGCTATTTTGTTATTATATTTACCAATAGAATTGAGAACAATCGAGAAGGCGAAGAGCAAACCACCAATGACGATCTTCATTTCGTAAACAGTGAATGTCACTAAAATGATTATTGAATATTGTTACAAGGTCCTTCATTTTATAATCAACTCTATCTCACACATCGGAATCATTTTATTTCTTATGATAAAATACTCGTATTTTATGGCCGACTTTTATTTCGCAATGGAAAAATCAACATGCGAAGTCATTATTTACACTGTTGACAGTATTATGTTTTAATATTTTAGCCTCTATCGAGATGCCCTAATGTTTAAATTGCGTTTAACCGACTTTGGTCATGCTTCTGTGGGATTATTTTTAACAAGAATAAAGTAACACTGTTAGAAAAGACTTTAAAATTCAGTCATTTTTAGGGTTTCGTAGCCGTAGTAGTGGTTTCGTAACTTCTAATGAAAAAAGCATCCTGAAAAATAAAAAAAAATGTAAAAAGTAGCCTTTTTGAATCAGCCAAAAATTAATGTTTTAAATAACTGCGCCGAAGATTGCATCTAACAAGGAGCTGATCAGAGTTGGGACCATTCCATAAATCTCATAAATATCCGACTGAGTGACTACTGGTGGGCTATCATTTTCCCAAAATATTCTTTAGCAATTTTTCTACCACAAAAAACAAATTTTCAAGGAAATACATGAATTTTCAACAAAATACATGAATTGTCAATCAAATAGTTGAATTTTCCACTAAAAAGATAAATTTTCAACCAAAGATATGAAGTTTCAAGTGAAATGATGAGTCTTCAAACAAAAAATAAATTTTTAACAACAGAGACCATCTTTCAACTAAGTAGTACAACTTTCAATCAAAAAGATGAATTTTCTACCAAATAGTTCAATTTTTAACTAAAAAAGATCATTTTTAAACAAAAAAATGAATTTTCACCTCGATTTTTGCAAAGTAGTTCAACCTTCAATCGACTAGTTGAATTTTCGAACAAAACACATTTTAGTTTTGAATAAAAACCAGTTAAATTCAACCAAAAAGACGAATTCCCAATCAAACAGTTTACTTTTTAGCCAAAGGAGATGATTAGAAGAAATTTCTACCAAAAGAGATGAAGTTTCAAACCAAATAGATGAAATTTTACAAAAGATTTAAATTTCCGCCAAGATAGATTTTTGAGTCAAGAAGGAAAAAAAATTTCAACAAAATTATTGAAGTTTCAAGCCAAAAAGATGAATTTTATACAAAACAGTTCAATTATCAACCTGAAAATATGGATTTTCAACAAAACAGTTGAAATTGCAACTAAAGGGATGAATTCAAATTGAAAAAGGATACTTTCAAATAAATTGTTAAATTTCCAACAAAATGATAATATTCTCATCTAAGTATTACAATTTTTAACCAAAGAAGATAAATTTTCAATTCAAAAAGACGAAATTCAATCAAAATGATGAACCTTTAACCAAAAATGAGATGTTGATTTATCAATTTCTAATGTAAAATGATCTAAATATAACATTTTCAACACTTGTCTTTAATATGAAATTCGCTTTTTTCTTGAATTTTCATCTGTTAAAAGTTCAACTATTAAAAATTGAATAAAATCGAGATTTGAATTTCATCTGTTGAAAATTCATTACTCAATTTTCTTCATTCACGTTTCCAATGAAATCTCAGTAGAGAATTTACGAGATTAATAAAAAAACCCAACTCTGATTAAAAAAACTTAAGAGCAATTGCTTGAGTGTGTGTGTGTGTGTGTGTGTGTGACAGATAAATTAGTGAAATTTGGAGGGCTTATTTTCACAACTAATATCTCAAAACTGACCGAAGGATTTCTAAAAATAATTATTATAATTTTGTTAGCACTTTATAATACTTCAAAGATGGGTTTTTTATAGTAAAATTTTTTCATTAACATATTTCGAAGTATTATTTTTATTAACATAATTCCAAATTGATGCAAGAATAGAAAATACTTTATGATTCGAGACGAAGTGATTGACCCATGTTTCCAAATAATTATACATATAATACAACAAAAACGTATATAATAGTATCAAAAAGATGAATAATCGATTCTTAAATTTTCTGAAACGAATCATAAATTCTTAAATAAAATAATTTTGATAGAGATTTTCTGATAGAGATTCTTCTGCTCGAGGTTGTCATAGTATACTGATGGTCACAAATTTTTTTATACTTGAAAATAATAATCTATTTAATACCTATTTACTCATACAATATAAACTGTCTACCGGTACGAAATTTTCTTTATGACTTACTATTTTCAGCTCGATCAGGGCTAGTGTTACGGAAAATTCCGTAATAATAGTTAGTGCCTATAAAATAATAAGTTATATTGGTTTTTCGTCAATCTCATTGAATTGATTTTTACTAGGTGTATATACATATAGCTATAGCTTTCCGGTGAAAAAAGAACCCTTGTACATTTTCAATTAACATCAACAAAATAACATTCGTAAATTTGTAAATTTTTTGTAAACTTGAATTATAAAATTTTTAAAAATAGAATTTCCAATTTATAAAAATAAAGTTTTGAGATTTTTTCAGGATGGTGAAAAAGAACAGCAATGATGATGAACATTTATTTCAAAACATTTCAGCTATAATAATGTATAGTAATATAATAATACTTCCTCTATGAGGGAGCAAATGCATTTGCTACCAGAAAGCAAAGTGCCCATGAAATGAGCACCACACAATCATAAATTAAAACAAAGTGGACCCACTCAAGATCGAATTCACATTTAGTTTGTAGGTAGAGTAGTTTCCTTAGGCATACCTTTCTTTCATTTTTTATTCTTAATTTTTTTTAAACTGAAATTTGTTAGTAAGATTAACTTTCTGTTACTTTACTAAAAAACTAGCAGAAAAGTAGCCGGGCCTAAAAAAGTATCAAAAGAGTAAAAAAAGTATGGAACTTCGAAACCTGATTAGGCTACGAAACCCTTTTTTGTAGGCGCCTGCCCCTTACTTTTACTAATTTTTAGTAGAGGTATTGCAAGTTTTTCCATTCATGTACATTAAATTTAAAGTATTCCATATTAGTTTTTATGTACATGTGCTTCAAATTTGGTAACAATAGAACTACAGAAATTCATGCACATTAACATGAAAACCTTCGGGTATTTAAAACTGGGATGTTGAAACCTTTTTTTGCAAGCATTTAAGAAAAAATTAACAATTTATAAGACCATGCCATTTGAGTCTCTGTGTACCCTTGAGCGTACACAGATAGCCACCCATTGCATTCAATGAATTGAGCTTTTTAAATAGTTTTAGTCGTTAATATATTCATTTACTTGGTTCATCTTCTACGGAAAGTTTTGTTGAACTTAAACTATTTCATATTTACTGAGAAATATGTAATATTAAACTGACTTATAAATGCACGTTATATACCTGCTGAACATTGCTTTCGGAACACACATAATGAATTTCAGTGTTACTAATTCAAAAAAGTTAAGTTACTATTTACATTTTAGTACGCGCGATACATTCATGCCGACCTGCCAACTATCAGAATATTAGGATAGAAAATTCCCTCATGCATTTTGATAACATTAACATAAACATTAACATCAACATTTTAAAAAATTATCTCATCGACTCTCTGTGTACCTTGGCAATTCGTATACCAAATACGGGTTTATTATCTTAAATCCAAGAGCAAAACCCTTGTTTACCACAAATGGCATGAGAATAGTGTTTCCGGATTGTAAGTATAGCAGTAAAAACATTTTTAATTGTCCTCTTTTTTCAAATATTAGTTAAAAGTGTAAAGAAAAATCAGTACGAAGTGTTAAAAACACATTTCATTAAAATAAACCTTAAATACGAAAAGCACGAGAATATAAATTTTCTAAAAGGCGTCAGTATAATGGAGTGATAGATATTTAGTGATTATGAAACATTTTATTGTATAGTTTATTAGATATTCTTTTTGATTATCTGGGCACGCCGAACATCTCTGGAAACCTTTCCCCTACATTAGAAATGACAGAGTTATCCAAGCCTTTCCTGTCAGTGAAGATAAGAGAGATTAATATTATTGTGTAAATAATTGTTCTTTTACCATTTTAAAGCAGTAACTTGTAAATATGTCATGTTGGAGAGGTGACGTAGACTGTATTTACAAGTTTCACATTATTGCCTTCTTACTGTTGCAATAAAGTTCAAAGTGTTACACAATCACGTTCTTTTTTTAAACTTTTCTATTTGTCACGTCTTCCATATCTGTAACCATTTTTCAAATTAATATATACAGCTCTGAGTGAATTAATATATTTTCACCATGCAGTTAGTAATTTTCAACTATCGAATTAATAATACTCTACTACTATCTTGGTGCTAACTTTCATTTAATCGAATAAGTAGAATTTCACTAGCAATTAGTGAAATTTCTCTAGTTTAGATTTAGTTTTTGAATATTTTGAAAATCCTATAACTTTTTGAATTTTTCTCGACTCGAAAAATGTCATAAAGATCATTTGTAAAATTTGTTAGCATGTAATAAAACTCGTGATTATAATCTTTAGATCTCTTCAAAAGAATAAATAATTTTGAAAATGCTCTAACTTATTAAATTGTGGTATAATCGAAAAATGTCATTGGAATAATTTTTAAATGAAAATCGTCCTTCTTATAAGCGATACCTATTACAACTGTGACATTCGTTTTGTTTTTTTGGTCAGAAAATGTATCCAACTTCAATTTCTGTATGTATATTCATACAAAAAATTAGTACGTAAGATAAAAATTATGATAAAAAAGAGAATGTGTAAAAAGCACCATTTGTCGCGGTGCATTTCCCAATTTGTCGAACATTCCCAAAATTTAAAATACAGGAGAAATTTACTTAATTATTGGATAGCATTAAAAAATAAAGTTTAATTAAAACCACACAGAACAGAAAATCCTTGGGCAGAAACTTTTCGTCCTACTAATAAGTATGTGCATAGTTTTAGCCAAAAGTTTTTTTATTGATCCAACGTTATCTCTGCCGAGGCTTCAATTACTAACACGTAATAACTAAAAGTGACACTTAAATGAGAGAACGCAGATAGTTCGATAATTAAATAAGAAACATTAAACACGAAGTTGAAATTTGAAGAGGTATAAAAAGACTTTGTTCCGAGTTTCTTTATTAAAAAAAAAAGAAATATTAATTCTCTTACTCGCAAGCTAAAAGATTCCCTGGAATAATAAATATTTGAATTGTCACAATCGTCATACTAATAAGGTTTACTTGTGCCTAAACCTAAACGCACTATCGTGATCCATAATCGATAATTGGTCCACAATAAAAAACGTCGATAAAACCATTTCTCGATTCGAGTCCTCGTAAAATAGAGCTCACACAAACGAAACAAGCTTCTCTAGTGTTTAAATCCAATTCTTGCTTAATCAGTTGGGCAAAATTTAGGAATTAAAAGAGCAGTTCATAGGTAGTGATATTATCTTTGGCAGGTTGCGAAAAGCTCCTTGATGCACTTTTCAAAATTTTATTGTTCACATGTACATCGTCTTTGGACATTTAAAAATAAAAATCCCATCCCTAATAAGTATCTCCAACCGTCTGCAACCGAATTTTTATTAGAAGTGTTCGCATTTGCTTGGACTTTTGGCCAAGGAAGAGGAAAACTGCAGAAAACCTTTCTCGAGCAAAGACGATTACCGACAGTCGAGTTCGGATGTAGACATTCGATATAATGGAGTGTTCGCACTCATCCTCGGCGTCGAACTTCACGCACGACAGTAGCTTAACGTAGTGAAAATACGACTAAGCGAGAATTACAAACCCGGTCACCCATCCGAGCGCTAACCGCGCTCATCCGTACTTAACGTCCGACACTCGACGAATCGAGAATGACCGCGCTACTACTGTAGTCGGTTGACTCGATATAATTGTATCATTACAAAGTATATTATATTTTATGTAAAACCAGATTAAATTATTAGAAATTAGACAATACATGGATATTCAAATCTAATTTTTAATTGCTTCATATTGTATTTTATAATGCTTTATATTGTATTTTATAATGTTTCATATTGTACTATATTTTATAATACGAGTTGGCTTGCTTGAAATGCTAATTGGCTCATCACTACTTTCGCTTTTCCTCCCAATCAGTAATGCCTTCATTTTCCGGTGAAAAATTCAAAAAGGATACTTATTGAAGAAAAAAATTATTTGTTTGCAGAAACTTTTCTTAAGAAATAATAATGAGTTTCTAGTGCTCTTTACATTCTGCGAGGAGGAACATATTTAAATATATGCAACTCACCTGCTTTACCATTTAATTGCCGATGTATTATTTATTTATTTATATACTCAGGGGCCGTCTACAAGATAAGTCATCAATTTTGGGCTATTTTTGATCCCCCTTCCCCCCTCTTTGACAATCGTAGTTTAGTCTCCCCCCCCCCCTTCGGAAGTAACGTTGCCGCTGGCTAAATACAAAATAGTTGAACTTCCAACAAAATAAGTAAATTTTTAATAAAATAGTTGAATTTTTAATCAATTAGTTGATTTCGTTTATCCCACAAAGATGCATTTTCAACCAAATGATCGAATTCTCCAGAAAAAAGATTGA
>JAUMHM010004201.1:0-18171 GCA_032362435.1 Melikaiella ostensackeni | reverse complement strand
GCCCACATCACATTAACCATGTCAAATCAAACGATAAATTTGCATTTAATTGCTAAAATATAGAAATAAAATCTTCACAGAATACAAATGTAGTGAATTTCACAAATACACACATTTAATATTCTAACTTCAGATTTCCGAAAACTAAAAAATATAAACTTTTTTTAAAACACTTCCTACAGCAAGCAGATAGATTTATATTACATGTATATATTTCTCGAACGATGACAAGAACTTAGTAGAATCACAATAAATGAAAATCTTATTCACAGACAAGCCGCGCCGTTTTTAATGAAATTATAACATTAATCATTAAAGTGAATAATTTTTATTGAAAAGTTCTTTCAACCCAATTTTCCCAATAGGAATTAATATAGATGACATTTTAGGGAGTTTAGGAAAATTTTCAAATAGACCATTTAAGGCTTAACGTTTGTTATAATATGTGTCACAACATGAAACCTAAATTATGTGATAATGACCCACCTTTTACTTGAGGTTGTTTGCCAACCTCTTCTCGGACTGACTTTTATTTTCTTTTTCTAAAGTAGCAATTACATTTTCCTGTAAACTCAAACTATGTTTTGTTAAATCAATTCATTAGTTAACACAAAAACTTATAAACTTTTTTGACATAATCATTTCGGTATTTTGGTGGTATATTAGTAGAAGGCTTTAGGAAAGTAAGAACAAAGTTGGAAATGTGTCAGGCGTACGTCATTGGATATGTGCTAGTTGGACCATATGGAGATATTTTGTGCCTATTAGTGGCAAATAGAAGAGTTAAAATACGCATAGATGGCAATTATGCCAACGTGACTATACCAACACATGAGAATGATCCTCTGAATAATCTGTTCTTCAAGTAAGACAGACCCGGAAACACTTGTACGGCTCACATACGCGAAGAATATTCCAAATTATGAGTACTCCTAGGCAGTAAAAGCGGTAAGGTGGACGGTTTTTGAAAATTAAAAAATATATCTTATCAAATCTAAATATATATGTACGCTCTTTTCCCTGAAAGAAAGAGAGTATTGAAATGAATTCAAAGTCATCAATCAATTTTCGTAGTTTAATGCTTTTCATTCCAAACGAACTCCGTTTTTGTCCGAATTCTCATTTTTGTCATTCGATTGTTTTCGTTTCTATCATTTTGAATCCAGAAAAAAGTCAAGGCATTAAAGTGGCTTATTTTTAATGACATTTGGTGCCATAATACTGTTCTATGACTCTATAAGTTGCATGCTGTTTAATTCTCTGCTAATAATTAAAAATATTTTAGTATTTGTAATTTCAATGCCTTTTAATGCCAAAGCGTAGTTTACGCAAACGCCATCAGTAGAGTAGTGCTGCCAAGTTAAGCTGTCAATGTTCATGGCGCAGAAGAATAACACGGCACCTCTCAAAGGATTCTTTAAATAATCTTGAAATTCTCTTGACCTGACTTCTAGATACGGGCGTGGATCTATTTAGATAATACATGCAAGGTAAATGTCCAATAGAATTTAAATTACTAATTAATCCTATTCTTTCAATAAATATACGATTTTATATTGAATTTTGAATTTGAAGCAGATTGATGAAATACTAATAATTTCGAACTGCGAATGTGATAGCGACTACTGCAATATAAAGGGAAACATTCTGAAGAATATTCATTACCTACACTGCTCTTGTGAAATTGTCGTTAAGTGCGTTTCCTTCATTTCGTCATAATAAGGACCATGATTGGTATTCTGTATTTTACTTTAGTGTTTTTCAGTAATCCTGTTAGAAAATATAATTGAACGATCAATATGATGTGATGATAGAGAGAAAAAACTGATCAGTTTATCTCTCTCGTGTAGTGTGTTTCATGCTCATACAGTTTAGAGTTGATTTCCGAAAAAAAATTCTTATATCGAGTTGGGTTTTATTCATTTTGTTGGGTAGGTGGTAATCATTTCGAACGAGGTAATCGTATAATTGCGAACGAGTCTCCTCAGGTAAATTCGTTTGATCGGTCAATTATACGTAAGACTCATTATCAATGATTACACACATAGATGTTCAGAGTTAAAATGAATTTTTTCCCCTTTTGATTTTTAGCGACAGCATTTTTTCCAGCGTTTTTGTAGGCAGCCATGCTCTTTTGAAGTCATTGCGGAATCTATGCCTATCATCAGTGAAAGTTTCGATGCTCGTCAATGAGTCCTGGAATGGAAAGTTACCAATTTTTCTGAGGGTCTTATCACTACTAGTTTTTCTCTGAATAGGGACTGGAATAATAGGTATCATAATTGTGCAGGTCACAGAGGTACATTTATATTTCTTTTCGCCTTGTCTGTGACAATTTTCTTTACACTTTTAAGAACTAGTGCAAACGGGGGCAAGGCGTAAAAGAACCAATTATTCCATTTTTTTTGTGAATGGGTTAATAAACTGTGTGCCTGGACCCCCATTCCAGGTACAGCATAACTCGCATTTGTGATTTATCCTTGTAGCGAATAGATCTATTTCTGGTTCATCAAACTTTTGCACGATATCTTCGAATATTTCTGGGCTTCATTCCCATTTCGTATCGATATTTGTTACTTTTGATGCTTCATAGGCCACAATATTTTCCTGAGATGGAATATATGAGGCGTAGAGGAGGACTTTTCTCTGGGAACACCCAACCCAGATTTGTTGGGCAATTTCGTTCAGCCCTCGCACGTACCGTGCCGCCCATTTTGTTGATATAAGAAACTGCTGTAGAATTATCCATTCTTGATAAGATTCCGCAGTTTTTTGCATGAGAAGCGAAGCTTTTAAATGCAGAAGATGCTGCTAACAGTTCTAAATAATTTATGTGAATGTATTTTTCTCCTTTGTTCCTAAACCCTCGCGCTGTATGACCCTCCAAACACGCGCTCCACCCTAAGAGAGACGCGTCGGAGAAGATTTCTATTTCAAACACGTTTGTTTTTATTTTCCTAGACGCTGATGCTAAGATGTTTATTTACCAGTCGAAATCTTCCTTCAAGCCTTTCCCTAGGTACATCTAATGCGAGCCACGATCCTCGCACCGTGCATATGCGAGCTTATCTTCATTTGCTAATATCTTCGTCAAATATCAAAGGTGGCAAATAATCTGACTGTTAACATCATAATGAACCTTTTAGAAACATGAAACTTCAGATACAAGGTAGAAGCTCAGGGAACTTTTGATTCAAAAAATGTTTATATTGTAAATTTTAAAAATGTATGAGTATAAAATGAGGAAATTCGAAACCAAGCTAATGTGTATTCGTATTTATTATTTACATCGTATTGATGAATGATCACTGAAATGAGAAAAAAATTATTACTTTTGAATTCATAATCTTATGAACAATTTTTTTGAACCGATTTCTTATGAAACGAGAGTAAGGGGGCCCCCAACGAATGAAAAAGCCTTCCAACAAATACTGATTTTTCGATCGCGTAAGAGATAATTTTATTTATATTACAAACAATCCAGAAGGACAAATGAGATAGCGACTGGTGTAATGTAAACTGAAACATTTTGCAGAATATTTCCACTGTCGTATCGAAATTCTTCACAAGTGTGTTTCCTTTATTTCAAGAATATGAGGAGCGTGATTGGAGTTTTGTGTTTTATCATAATGGTTTTCCCTAACCCTATTGGTAAGTATAATAATAATATATGTATAATCTGAAGTGCATTTTTAATTGCAATACATTTATTTCCTATTCCAAACTGTTGAAAATTAAAATAATTGTTTACTCCTCACAAATAGAGAGAAATGATCAACTAAAGATTAGTGGAAAATTACTAATTCGATTAGTCGAAATATTTACTAATTTGTCAGTGGAAAACTACTCATTTCTTAGTAAAAATAAATGAATTCATTTAGAACGGTATACACTGTTAAAAATTCGCGGAGATAATAGCTTCTGGACTTTTGTAGAATTCACACACCACAGCTAATCTTTTTCTGCTTGGAGTGAAAATTAATCAATCTAGAGAAAAAAATAAATATTTTTGGATCCATATTGAGTTTTGATAACACCGATTGGAAAACAAACTTTACTTCATACGGTGCGAGTTTTACGTGGTCTAATAAGTGTTACTTTGACTAAAAATTGCGATCATTTAAAATTTCAACTTAAATCAAGAAATAAGGGTAATAAAGTAAAACTTGTTAATGAACTACGTAACCTCTACCTACATAAGGTATTTATAAATGGAAGCTTCGGCAGAGATAACGATGTGTAATCAATAAAAATTAGTTTTGCTGAAATCTTTGCTCAAACTGTGAGCATATGTTAATATACTTTGTTGTATGAGATAGTGTGTTCAACAACGTATATGAGCATATCCACGAAAAGCGTCATTCTTCTGTCACCGTGATTTTATGCTAAATCTACACTTAAAATACAAGTTGCATTGCATGAAAATTTATACACAGACTCTTCTACTAATTTTGCTGCATTTCAAGGTCCGGAGAACGTCTCCGCAAGGAAAATGATGTGCCTGAAAAATCATGTGTATTTAATAAATGCATATGACGGGTTTTTCTTTAACAGTTACTTGCCAAATTAAAAATTTGTTTACACAATGAAACTTTCTTTTTGTTGAAGAAATGACACTTTCTGTGGATATGCCGATATATACTACGATATGCAATAGGAAATCCATGAGCAGGAATCTCTTGTCATGCTATAAAAATAATTTTAAATAAAAGTATTTTTGTGGATTCAACGTAATGCCGAGGCTTTAGTTATCGATTGAAAATGGAGAATTTTGGATAAAAAATCCAACCTCAAACTTCAACCTATTATATTTTAATATACGGCCTCAGCCATGCAAACTAGATAGGTATCCCTTTTAGTTTCGGATACCAGGGTCATTTTCAAATATTTTAAGATTTTTATTGTGGTAAAAATATTTTTATTGTACATTAAAGCATCATTTGTGATTGATCATAATGACACAGAACAGAAGGGCCACTTTTCAGATAAAATAACAATAGTGGGGTTGAAAATAATGGCTAAATTTTTCTGAATTAATAGTATTTTTTATATTATGGTAGACACGAATGAGAGGGGACACTGATATCCACTTATATTTGAAACAATAACGCTTGAATTTTCATTATTTTAAGCAGTTTATCCCAGCTATCAATACTATTTGAGGTTGGAAATATAGCAAAATCAGTTATCAATACTAAAAAAGAAATACACAAAATGTTCAGAACTATAAATGTTCTTGCAAGGTGTAAAAAAATACTTTTGCATTGAAAATCTAGGTTAAAGTTGACACTTTTGGATAGAAATTAGTATTATTGATTACCATGTATGCCCAGATGTTATATTCAATGTGGCACATATATTTTTCTCTAAATTTTGTCATTAGTAGTATTTGAGTGCGTTTGGGGTCACTGTTTTCGCATCCAAAGTCAAAATGTCAAAATTCAAAATGGCAGATCCACTATGGCGAACATAAATTGTAAAAACAAAAGCCATTTGATTAAAAATTGCTATTCTGGAGTTTTTTAAGTTGCTGACTTCTAATCTCAAATTGAAATTTGAAACAGCAGATACAATATGGCGGACCAAAGTTGTAAAACAAAACCGATATAACTGAAATTTACTCCTGGAGGGTATTTCGTAGGACTGATTTCGAATCCGAGGTGTAAATTTTTATATTCAAAATTTTGGATCCAATACATAGATGTCATAGATAGTCACAACTAAGCATAAAAATCATCGCATCGAAAAATTCTCGATTGGAAATTTCCAAGTAATTTTATTTTTGAAAGAAAAATTTGTCGTTATATTGGTTAAGCAATCTTGAATTTTGACATTTTAATTGGTATTCTGTATTTCACCTTAGTGGTTTTCACTAATCTTGTTGGTAAATATAATAGATGATATCTACAATTTAAAATACATCTTAAGCTACAGAATATCTTTTTCGTAATCAAAATCGTTTAAAATAAAATGAGTCTCGCCGTTGTGCAACATTTTCAACTTTATTGAAACAATAAGGAGTTACATGAATATTGTGAAACCTTCGTCAATATAGGTTACTCAACATCCACAAGTATAACGCAATTACAGGTTATTACGTCAGAATGGAAAGATAAGAATTAACAAGACACTTATTCTGTGTTGCTCATGAAATTAGTAAAATCTTGACTGATAAAAATTTAGAGATTGCAAACAAATCAGATTTTCACGGTCAAATTAACCGACTTCAATGTGTTGTTTTTGGACTAAATGGGCAAATATTTTCGTCCAGTAATGCGTTTTAGGAAAGAATGTGTTTTCCGACTAATGTTTACTAGATTGTTGATAACTGTTAATGAAAAAGTATTTTCAGTCAGTTTCACGCCAAAACGAAATCCCATTCATTCCACAATTGCTGAATACATATTCTTTTTCAATTCCCTATTTTTGGACATTTGTCCATGTATATAATAAACATCCAGAAGGACATAACGCAGCCTTGCCTAACGCCCTGCTCAATACCAAATCAATAGCTCAGTTGTCCATTTACTCTCACAATCACTTTACTGCCATTATATATAGATTTTATTGCTTTTGGAAGCTGACCACTCACTCCATACTGTTTCAGGATTTCAAAAATTCAGTTCTATCCACCTTATCGAAAGATTTTTCTGGATCAACAAATCCACAGAAAACTTTTTTGTTTACTCTTAAACTTTTATCTATGATCTGTCTCAAGGTAAAATATCTGATCCGCGCGTGATCTCCCTGGCATAAATCCACATTTGACTCCGCCGATCCTCTCTTGTTATTCCCATGACCTTACCAATAAGTATTTTGGTAAATATTTTGCCCATGGTACTTAGTAAATCAATCCCTCTATAATTAGTACAGTTAGCTTTATCATCCTTTCCCTTGTAGAGTGGAACGATAATCGCCTTTCTCCAACCATTTGGAACTTCACTGTTCTTAGCACACCTATTCATAAATTCGCTCAGCCACACATACAAATATCAGCCGCCGCTCTTAAACTTTTTAGTGGTAATACCAGTGGCTGATATTGTTTCTTATTTTTCTGCCTACAAATGGATTTTTTAACGTATCCTTTTCTGTGTCGCAGTTGTTATGCTCTGTAGCTCAACTTCCATGAACTAGGACTGAGTGTTACAAACATTGTACTTAATTTAGTTAGTGAAGACATGAAATTAAGACGATATTTATACTGAAAAGTTAGTGTGAGGTTGAAGATGATCTTAAATTAAGGACTCTTCTATCTGAAAGTAAGACGCATATTCATACTGAAAGTATGAATACACTCACGTACAGTCCCGCTAGTCCAAAAATTTTGAAGTTTCACGACAAAGCATCACTTGACACGCAGCATCATGATATACGGACTAGAGTATAGAAACGGAGTAAAATACCAAGACCGCAATATGATATCGTACGTTTGTCCCAGCGCTTTTAGGGCAGAGCCAATCTGAAATTCAATAAGGTGTACTTCTTGGTTTGATGCAACGAGAACTTTCACGTTATTTTAGCTTTTCTTCAACTTACTTTCAGAACTGCATATTGAAAGTTAGGTGCATAGTTTATATTCTTCTTTACTTCAAATGCATACTTGAAGATGCTAGCCCGTACTCATGCTCCTTCTACATTCATATTGCCTAATTCTGTCTTCCCGATTTCTCTATGATGACCTTATTATTAATTCAGCTTTTCACGATATACTATTTGTACTTCTGGTTTCTGCAAATTCTGTATTTTGAGTCGCGTCTTCTTCAACTTATTGTTAATTCTTCTTCTCTTCCATGCTTGACCTAGGCTCATTTTCGAAACTAAGAGATAGTGATCCGTTCTACATAAACTATCATAAGCTATATATCTCTTACGAGCCATCTCAGGCCTTCATCTGCTACAACAAAGACAATCATACTGTGGCTTTCGCCTGTGCACTAAGTTCACATGTGGATCATCTTATGCCTGAACCAAGTATTTGCAATAAATAGGCCTTTTTCTAAGCATGAGCTGATCAATTTCTCCTCTCTACCGTTCGTTTTTGGATCTCTGAAATGACCAAGAACCTTGTCCGTACCTTTGCGTTGAACATCAACCCAGGTATTCATATCTCCAAGTAGGACGATTCTTTCCCCGGGATCGCAAGTACCTAGAATATCATTCAGCGAATCCCAGGAGACATCTTTTACAGCACTACTGTCACCACCAACTGGAGCGTAGCATGCTATAATGAATGGCCTTCTGAATTCAACTCTCATCTAACCCATAATAGTCTAGAAGATACACATTCATACTGTTTGACATGCTGTTTTGCTTTCTTATTCATAATCCGGTCGACTTTTTGCCTAACATGTAATACATTATCTACTGCTGAGCATAGTTCTAGTCCAAGTTTTAGGCCAAATTATTAATTGCATTGTTTATTATTTGAAATTTACATTCAGCTTCTAACTTGATGCGATAAATGTTTTCCATAAGTATAGTAGTATAGTATATTTATTGCCTCTTAGAATACAGGTTCCATGGCAAGGGGGGTCAAGATTATATTAGAAAATAGTAATAAAGCTAGTTTAAACATACATATTCCATCTTTGCACAATATTCCTGCAGGGCATTGAGCTTCCTAATCGCATCAATTTTAGTATCAGTAAAAACAATTATATCTTCCGCATATATCAGGAGGATAATTCAGTGTTACCAAGTATTTTAAGTCCGACCAAGCCCTTTTCTCTGAAAAAGATCTCTATGTCAGATGTTAGAAGATTAAACATCATTGGACACAAAACTTCACTCTATAGAACTCCCTCAGTGACGGGTATTTCCTGTGAGAGTCTGCTCTCTCGGTTGAAGCTCTTTCATAGACACTTTGTAAGATTCTAATGATCTTGGAGCTTACTCCATGATCGTAGAGTTTCGCCCAGATAAGAGGGTGATTGACAGATGAAAAAGCACGACAGAAATCTACAATTATGGCATAAAAATACCTGTTATTCTGTTGTAAATATATTTATCAGATAGAAGTTAGGGTAAGAAAATTGTCAATACACCCTCTACCACGACGAAAACCCGATTGAGCTTCCGGTATTAATCGATATGTGGATCTACGTTTTTCCAACCCTGAGAGAAAAATTTGAGCGAAAATTTTTTGAAGCTACTTTGAAAGAGTCACTGGACGATAATTGTTAGCATTAGCAGGGTCGTGTTTTTTGTGGAGTATCTGCATTAGGAATTTGATCCAGTCCACTGGACACATGGATGCCCCCTTCGACCCTCTCAATTTATACACGGTGCCTCGAAAAGCCTTGCTATCTTTAACATTCTTAAGATCGGCAAGGATGCCACTTTTAAATTTAGGTTTTTTTATCAGAGATCAGAGCTTGGAAGTTCTTTCTAGCTGCGATATAGGACTTTTTAGTCTATCAGAGAAAGCAGTGTCGCTGGCTTGCTTGAGGAACTAGATAAAAAACTTTTGAGCATATCCAATTTTTCTGCGCAATCCATTATTGCTTCGATAAAGTTTGTGTTAAATTAATCAATTTCTAAGTTAGCGAAATTGAAAGCAATTCTGTTCGAAACATGTAGGTCCTGAATAAAAGTGACTAGGTTGTTATCATTCCACCCAACATAGAATGAAATTTTTCTGGTGTTTTCGCCTGAAGTAGATGAGTGGCCCAGTGAGCCAATATGGTAACAAAAGGATATCAAGACTGGAAAGTGATCCAATGAAGCAATAGAATGATCATCTTTCAAATCGCTAAGTAACAGCAGTGCTTCAGTATAACTCCAGATCAAATCATTCATACTTTTTCCTCCAGAATAACCAAATGTGAACCTTGCTGGATTGTCACTCCACGACCTACCATTCAATAATAAGAACTCATTTTTTTAATAAAGAGAGCTAAACCACCACTTGCTCTTCCTTTAGATTCATCTTCAAGAGCATTAGAATGAAAACAATTTAAATTATTTGCTGATGTCAAATTATTTGGAGCCTAGATAAGCCAGGTTTCGACGATACCAATGATATTAAGATTATTTTCAAAAATATTTCAATTTGAAAATCTCACGAATTCAGGACAGTTCCAAAATAAGCAACCTGCATTGTTTCGCTTTAAACCCACAGCAGATATCCTGTCTATTTCCCTGTCATCTTCTTGGATAGTCGTCTATTAGCATTCTCCCGATTGGCATTATTAGGCGTTGAATTTTGAATAGAATTTAGTAGATAATATTTAAGCAAGTGTACGAAAATTTTTAAAGAGTCTGTTGAACGCTTAAAATTTATTACGCAGTACCTGTGAAAATGACTCACGCGCCTATTTTATGAACTATTGCTCAAGTGCCTTAATTTCTATAATATTAACTTAAACTTTTTTCCCTCATAATAGTACAGAAGGTAATATAGTACTGCATCTAAGAAGCCCGAATTAAAGACAATATGTCAATTTTTTAAAAAGATATTTCAAAAACACGTCAAATTCGACGTTTTTGGAAAATAGGAATAATTCTGAAAATAATTAACATTCTTTTAAGACCCTAGGCACATTTCAAAGGTAATTCTCCATAGTATTCTTCCAAGTTATTAAGATATTTTTGGAATTTTTTCTATGAAATTGATATTTTGCATTCAACTTGGGCTTATTAGACGCAAAATGTTATTACCTTTCGCAGTATTATGAAGAAAAAATGTACGTTATTATTGTAAAAATTAAAGCACTTTAGAAATAGCTCAAAGAAGAGGCGTTCAGATATTTTTCGCTGGTAGCGTATATGTATTACAGACATGAAATCCTAAATTATGTGAATATGGTCCACCACTTATTTGAGGGTGTTTGCCCACCTTGGACTGATTTTTATTCTCTTTTTCTAATTCATCAATTACATTTTTTTGTTCATTCAAAAAATATGATTTGTTGAATTAATTTAGTATGTTAATACCGCAATTAATTTCCAACTTATACTTTCTTTTTGCAGAATCTGCTTGGCATTTTAGAAGGAGCTTCAAAGGACACCAAGTTCACCCTCCTCCCATTGAACTTAGTGTTCGTCGTTACGAAAGTTACATATCTCGAGGTGAAACTTCCATCTTGATAGAAGGCTTTTGGCCTGTAGGAGTAAATATTGAAATGGGTCAGCATTACGTCATTGGATATATCTCAAGTGGACCACCAGATGGAGACATTTTGTGCTCATTCGTGGCTCCTAGAGAGGATCTTGAATATAGAGATGGAAGAGTTAAAATACGCATAGATGGCAACATTGCCAATGTAACTAAGCCAATATATGAGAATGATCCTCTAAATCATCTGTTTTTCAACGAATTCGGGCCCGGAAACATTCGTACTGCCCATGTAAGCGAGGAATAGTTTAAATTATGAGTACTCGTGGGCAGCACAAAGGGTGTAGGGTGGCCCATTTTTGAATTAATTAAATAAAAATACATTCCTATCGAATCTATAAGTATGGACGCTTTTTTTGGTACATTTCGCTGAGAAAATATAATATAATGTTTTTTCCGAAGAAATTTGAGGGATTTAAGAAGGGCAATATTTGGTTCTTTTCGTGGCTTACCTTCTTGGTTCTTTATTTTCGAAAAAAATTATTTTGTTTTCGGGCTATATATGTAATATATTGTGTTTGAGCAAGCATATTAAATTTTTTCTTAGTAGTGTGGACAAGATTGGATGATATTCCTGATAAGAAGTAGCAAGAGGTTGAAGATAGATTTTTAATAACAGCAGATATAATGTAAAAAAAATAAAGTTCTGCAAAAGTTTCTCTCGACAAAAAACTGTACAATTGTCTCAGGGAAACGGAAAAATTTCTGAATTTACATCCAGATTCATTTATCGCAAAAAAAAGATAAAGAATAATAGAGGTAATTTTTCAAGATAAAGTTGCTGAAATTTTCGGAAAAAATGATTCCTTTGGAATTTACAAGAGTTGAAAGTATATTGAAAAAAATAATAATAAAGAATAAATAATAAAACATATAGAAAAATATTTGTGACCTACTGCCAATATTCTCTTGGCCCAACTTGTTGATTTGGTCGTGAATCTGTTTAGAAGATACGTGGAAGAGAAATATCCAGTTGAATTCGTATCACTAATTCTTAAGCTTCTGAAATTCAAACAAGTGAACAGTTTCGCTAGAGCTGATAACCTCTCTTAGTTTGATGTTGTGAGAAAATTAATATGTACTTACTTCAGTGAAATTATCCTGTTATTTTGATAAATAAACGAAATTTTGTATTGAATTCGTAGTTTATCATTTTGAATTCTTTTTCAATTTCCCTATTTGTCCTAATAATAAATGGAATACTATGTACATGCCTGGATCTGAAATATTTTACCGACTTCAGCGTGTCGAGAAAACCTTACTAAAAAATATGAATAATTCAATAGGACAAATGAGATAGCGACTAGTGTAACATAAACTGAAACACTTCGAAGAAAACTTCCACTGTCGTTTTGAAATTCTTTATGGGTGTGTTTCCTTTATTTCAAGAATATGAGGACCGTCATTGATGTTTTCTTTCATCATAGTGCTTTTCCCTAAACCTATTGGTAAGCAAAATAATATATCTATTATTTGAAGTACTACATGGAGTGAAAATTAATCAATATAGAGTAAAAAATAAACATTTTTGGATCCATACTAAGTTGTTCTAAACTCTAATTGGAAAATAAATTTAACTCTATACGGTGAGAATTTTACGTGGTCTAATCAGTATTACTTCAACTCCGGGTTTTTAAGAGTGTAAAAATCTCAATACAAAATTGTGATCATTGAACATTTCCAACTCCATTCAAAAAATAAGGGCAATGATGTAAAACTTGTTATTGAGCTACGTAACCTCTACCTAAATAACGTACATATTTATAAATCCCTATAAAAAAAACTTCAAAAAGATAAAAAAATTTTGGCGGGCTTATAACACAAAAAACATTTTGTTTAACAAACAAACGGTCTTAAAAAGACATTACCTTTTGTTAAGGAGATTATCAATTAAAATTTCATAATGTTTCTACAATTGTCAGCAACAAAAAGTTATGATACTAGACTGGCGGGCAAACACACCAATATTTGGAAAATACTTCTACTTTTTTTTATGTAAAAGAAAAAGTTATGTTTAATTTAAGGCAAAAATGTTCCTCACAACATTTGAGCGAAAATGTTCCCTCCAAAACTTGCAGTTGTGAGAGGAGCGCGCAATAAGACAAGATCAAATTTCTTACTCATTTTACTGTATTTCGGCTTTCGAAAAACGTCTCCGCAAGGAAGATGATGTGCCTGAAATATCATGTGGATTTAGTGGAAGAAAAAACATAAAAATATGTATATGAATGGTCTTTATATAACAGTCACTTGCCGAATTAAAAATTTGCTTACACAAAAAAGTTGCACTTCATTGAAAGGAAAAACTTTTGTCTAGAAATTTTTTTCCAAAAAGCTAGAATATTTTAAAATATTACAAGAAATAGGTGCATCATCGAAAAATATTACTTATTTCTATCAAATTATTCGTCTACAGGTATTTTTCAGAGCAACGAGGTTTTTATGTTTCACTTATAAATTCACTCAAATTTTCTAAAATTCGCTAAATATTATTTATTCGAATAAATTTATGGAAGTATTAATTCTAATATTTTATGCAAATTTTGCGCATGCGCACAGATATTGACCGTGCTGAAAAATATGTTTCTATATGGATTTAGAATGTAGGTAATAAATTTGAAATATGTGCCTCAAGATTTGTTTTGGAACTTCTTCTTTTTTTTTTTTTTGAAAAAAATGACACTTTTTGTGGAAATGCTGATATATACTACGGTATAGAACAGAAAATTCATGGGTAGAAATCTCTTGTCATGCTATGAAAATAATTTTAAATAAAAGCATTTTTGTTCATTCTACGTAATGCCGAGGCTGTAGTTATTGATTCAAAAGGAAAAACTTTGCATAAAAGATCCAGCCTCAAACTTGAATCTTTTTATTTTAATATGCGGCAACAGCCAAGCAAACTGGATTGGCATCCCTTTTAGTTTGGGATACGAGGGTCATTTTCACATATTTCAAGATTTTTATTATGGTAAAGAATAGCGAAATCATTTATTAATACTAAAAAAGAAATGTAGACAGAATGTTCAGAATAATAAATTTTCTTGCAGTTCATAACTCAATATAGCCACGGAATGGAGAAAAAATACCGAAAAGTTATAGGAAAAAAATTTTGCATTGAAAATCTAGATTAAAGTTGACAATTTTGGATAGAAATTTGTATTATTGATTACCATGTGCGCCCAGATGTTATATTTGAAGTGGCACATATATTATTCAATAGATTTTGTTATTAGTAGTGTTTAGGCATTTTCAGGGTCACTGATTTCGCATCCAAGGTCAAAATGTCAAAATTCAAAATGACAGACCCACTATGGCGAACATAAATTGTAAAAACAAAAGCGATTTGACTAAAAATTGCTATTCTGGGGTTTTTTAAGTCGCTGACTTCTGGCCTTTGATAAAATATTATTCAAAGCCTTCAAGAGATCTTCGTTCTCATTTTCTTGTTACACAAAGTCATAAAGAAGCAATGATTTAATGATAAAACTGGAACATTTAGCACGTTTAATCATATTTATCAAGAAAATACTCAAAGAAACCCCGATTAGCAATTTTTAGGAAACAGGGTTTTGTTCTCACAATTTGTTTTCGCCATTTTGAATTTTAAATTTCAATCGTCGGCATCGAAATCATTGCACCGAAAAATCCTCGATTGGAAATTTTCGAATAATTTTAGTTTTGTTAAACAATTTCTGTCGCTATATTGGTTACGCAATCTTGAATTTTGACGTTTTGATTGCTATTCTGTATTTCGCCTTAGTGGTTTTCACTAATCCTGTTGATAAATATAATAGATAATATCTATAATTTAAAATACATTTTAAACTGCAGAATATTTTTTTCCGAATCGAAATCATTCAGAATATAATAACTCTCGGGAATGTGCAACATTTTCAATTTTATTGAACCAATAAGAAGTTTTATCAAGATTGTGAAACCTTCATAAATATAGATTACTCAACATCCACCAGTATAAAGTAATTACAGATTATCACTTCAAGATCGGAAGATAAGAATAAATGAGAACTTATTTTATGATGCTGATGAAATTAGTAAAATCTTAACTGACTCAGATTTAGAGATAGGAAACAAATAAGATTTTCACCGTCAAATTAAGCTAGGAGGATCTTTTTTAACTGACTTTAATGCGATGATTTTAGATTAAAAAGGCAACTGTTTTCTTCCGTTAATGCGCTTTAGGAAAGAATGTGTTTTCTGACAAATCTTTACTAGATTGTCGATAATTGATATTGAAAATGTATTAGTTAGTTCCACGCCAAAACGAGATTCCATTTATTCAACAATAGCTGTATTATATTCTACTCCAATTTTCTATTCTCAGACATTTGTCCACGTATGTATTGAACATCCAGGAGGACATAACGCAGCCTTGCCTAACACCTTGCTCAATATTAAATCAATCGTTCAGTTGTCCATTTACTCTTACAATCGCCTTACTGCCATTATATAATGATTTTATTGCCTTTGGAAGCCAACCATTCACTCAATACTACCACCTTGTCAAAAGTTTTTTCCGGAGCAACAAATCCATACAAAACTTTTTTGTTTGCTCTTAAACTTTCATCTCTTATTCATCTCAAGGTAAAATATCTGATCCGCACATGATCTCCCTGGCATACATCCACAGTGGACTTTCCAGATCCTTTCTTTTGTTATTCCCATGACCTTACCAATAAGTATTTTGGTAAATATTTTGCCTACGGTAGTTAGTAGGATAATCGCTTTATAATTAGTACATTCACCTTCATCACACTTTTCTTCGTAGACTGGAGCGATAATCGCCTTTCTCCAATCATTCGGAGTCTCGCCGTTCTCAGCACGCATATTTATTAATTCGCTCAGCCGCACAAACAAACCATTCTTGAGTCTCTTAGTCACGGATATAATGTCGCGGATGTTGTTTCTTCTTTCACCACCTACAACGGGATTATCTAACGCATCCTTTTTTGTGTCACAATTGTTATGCTCGATAGCATGACCACCAAAAAATATCTTGTAAAAGTCACTCACACATTCTTTCACTTTGTCCGTATCCTTGACTTGAAATCAAGACGATATTTATACTAAAAAATTAGTGTAAGGTTGAAGATGATCTCAAATTAAGGATTGTTCTAGCTAAAAGTAAGATGCATATTTATACTGAATGTATGGACACATTCATCCCCAGACCCGTGAGTGCAAACCTGAAATCACATGAATATAAAGATAATCATTTTAAAATCCTTATGGATTTTCTATAAATACGGAAGCAGAACACTTAGTCTTCACCAAAAACCTCGAACTGTGCATTTCAGACACATACTTGAAGATACTATCCCGTAGTATTATGCATGCTCCCTCTATATTCGTATCGCCTAATTCTGTCTTCCAGTCTTCTCTATGATTATTATCGACTCCTAACCATAGTTTTAGTCTAAACTCTAGGCTAAATTATTATTTGTGTTTTTCATTCTTTAAAATTTATACCCAACTACTAGCTTGATGCGATAAATATTTTCCATAAGTATAGTAGTATAGTATATTTACTGTTTCTTACAATACAGGCTCTAAAGCGAGGGGAAGGAAAGATTACATTAGAAAATCATAATAAAGCAGTAGAACCGCGGTAAATGTCACATATGGCCACGCCTCACGACCATGAGTTGGGCGACCACATGGTACGGTGGAATCACAATGAAGGCCGGCCGAGAATTCGTTCACGAACATAGTTCGTTTCTGTTTGTCAAGGAGTACGATGTCAAGCCTCGAGTGTGCAATAGGGGCTTTCAGCCTGAACTTGTAGTTTCAATGAATTTGGCACTTTTCGTTCTCAACAATGGACTCTACCTCTCTCGGAGCGTTCGACAGGGCAGGGTCGCGGTTAACACCATAAAAGCGACAAAGATGGTAATAAACCACTCTTAGGGCCGCATATTTTCTGTAGACATGCATCCTTCCCGCGTGAGTAGCACACCCGGATGGTATGTGCTATAGGTGCTTAGAAAATGCATGAAAAGCTGTGCACCTATCGCTGGGAATTTCTTGACATAAGATGTGGCTGTGGTATACCAAGGTGGAAATGACACCGTTCTGGCATGTGGAAATTAAACCCTCTGTGCCTAAATGAATTCCAGATGATTTAAGGAAGACACACCGGGACGGCAAGCATGTGAGTTGCAGATATCTTTTTCAACGCCGACAGATTGAAAGAGTAAATCTGTCGAAGGAGACGCTTGTATCTGCTTCGTAGAGACTCCTTCACTGATGTTATATCTTGAGTGCGGCTCTCTGGAACGCCTAGGCATAGGTAGGGCAGTGCAAGAGATAGTCGCAGAAGATGCTATAGCCACGAGGAATATTTAGAGCGGGTTAAGATATTAATCGCAGAAGCAGAGGCTGAATTAGCTCTGCTAACAGCGTCGAAAGCAGCTTGCTTGGCCACGCCAGCCCTCGAGAAAGCAGTACCAAGGCAATCAAATAACAGCCCAAATTCCAATGGAAGTCCGTCATATTTCAGGCCCAAGAGTTCATCGCTAGTTCTGCTCTTTTTTAGGATAGTATATTTTGTTTTTAGTTTGCTAATAGTAAGCTTGTTGATTGCACAATATTACTGCAGAGCATTGAGTTTTCTAATCGCATCAATTTTAGTATCAGCAAAAATAATTGAATCATCCGCATATATCAGAAGGGTAATGTCAATGGAAGACCGTCATATTTCAGGCTCAAGAGTTCATCGCTAGTTTTGCCCTTTTTTAGGATAGTATTTTTGTTTTTAGTTTGCTTGTAGTTTGCTTAGTAAGCTTGTTGATTGCACAATATTCTTGCAGGGCATTGAGTTTTCTAATCGCATCAATTTTAGTATCATCAAAAATAATTGAATCATCCGCATATATCAGAAGGGTAATGTCTGTGTTACTAAGTATTATAAGTCCAACCAAGCCCTTTCCTCTACCTCCCCTCGGACTAGAACCTTGCCGAAGTCCCTCTCACAACACTCTGTGATGAGAGAGAGACGGGTGGGGAGGCTTAGCAGGCGGCCCTTGGGTCATGGA
>JAUMHM010004169.1:0-18173 GCA_032362435.1 Melikaiella ostensackeni | reverse complement strand
AAAAATAATATTTATAAAAGGTTATCATTTTCTGTATTTTGATTAGGTCGAGTAAAAAACGCTTGGAAAACTTTACCTGAAATTTTTTTGGGATATTTGTGTCACCTATCATATATTGTATCAAAAATCGGTTTTGATGTGAATTTTCTGCAATTTTTATTATATTCGGAAAAATAAAAATTTTATACGTAGATTTAAATGAAAGAAATCCTTTTTTACGAAAAAAAAATTGAAACTGATTTATAAAATATCGTGAGAATGACAAAAAGTGAATGTGAAAAATTCAAAAATTTGATAATTTTTATTGTGATATTAGTAGTAGTACCAGGCTTTGTAACCCGACTTCTCTTAAGTTTTTATTATCAGTTATTTTTATTATTAATATTAATATTATTGCAATCCCCCTTTCCAGAGTGAATTATTTTGTTTCTCTGTAGTATATTTTAATCAAAGCTTCTTTTTAAAAACTTTTTTTAATTATTTATACAAGGGAGCGTACATTAATTATGCAAGGCTTTTGGGGAGGGGGGCTAGAGAATCTTACATATCCTCACATGGGGGGGGAGTCCAAAGCATTTCTTACGTAACTTTCCTCTTTCTAATTATTTTTTAATAATTTGCTAATTGAAACCAGTTTTATTTGTTGAAATTACTTTTCATATTATTATACACATTTTATCATCATTTGGATTCTTTTGAAAATCCTGTAAGTCTCTTAAAATTAGTGAAATCATGTGAAAATTCTTTGAAATCCTTTGAATTCCATAGATATTTTACACAATCTTTTGAAGTCTCTTTAAGACAATTTATATCCCTGGAAACCCCTTGAAAACCTTTAAGGACTGTGGAAATCGCTTAAAATGTTCAAAATCCCTTGTAATCTCTCAAATTCCGTGGAAATCCCCTAAAATCTCTTAAAAAAAGATTAAAATCCTTCAAATTCCGTGAAATATTTTGAAAAATTACAAGATCCCTTGAAATCTTTGAAATTCCTTGAAAATTCAGTAAAATCTTTAAAATCCGTGGAAATCTTTCTGAATCTTTTAAAATCCCTTTATATATTTTAAAATTAATTGAAATCTTTTGAAAGACATTAAAATTCCTCGAAAATCCTTTGTAATATTCTGAATTTCTTTGAAATTCCATGAAATCTTTTGAAAACTTACGAAATCTTTTTAAATCCGTAAATATACTTCGGAATCTTTTGAAATCTTACGAAATCCTCTGAAATCCGTGGATATACTATACAATCCTTTGAAATCTCTTAAAATCGCTTGAAATTTCCTGAAATCATCAAAATCGCTTTAAATTTAATAAAATCCGTGGAAATCCCTTAGAATGTCTAAAAATCGGTTAAAATCCTTGAAAGTCCATGAAATATTTCGAAATATTACGAGACTCCTTTAAATCTTCGAAATTACTTTAAAATTCATTGAAATCTTTTCAATACGTGGGAATCTTCTTAAATCTCCTGAAATTATCAAAATATTTTGAAATCCATTGAAATATTTGAAAAGACATTGAAATTCCTCGAAATTCTTAAAAATCCTTCATAATATTCGAAAAATCCTTTGAAATTCCGTTAAATCTTTTGAAATATTACGAAATTCTCTAAAATCCATCGATATACCTGTACTTTGGAATCTTTTAAAATCTCGCAAAATAATCGAAACTGTTTGAAATTTCTCAAAATCTGTTAAAATCCCTTCGCACACTTTGCAAATGTTTTGAAATCCTGTGAAATATTTTGAAATTTTATGAAATTCCTTCAAATCCCTTCAAATCTTCGAAATCCAATTAAAATCTCCAAATGTCCTTAAAAATTCGTGAAAATACTTTGTTACCTCTTGAAATTCTTTAAAATCCCTTGAAATCACGTAATTTCCTTTGAAATATTTCGAAATCTCTTCAAATCTCTTGTAATTTCTTCAAGTTCTTGAAATCTCTCAAAATCACTTAAAATCTGTAAAACCTCTCATAATAATCCTTTGGAATCATTTTAAATACACTACAACTTCAAAAATTATCCTCACATAATTATGTACGTTCTCTTGTCAATGACAAAGTTTATCAATTTAGAGCTTTTATATCGAATTCTATAAAATACGAGTAGGAACACTAAGCAGAAAAATTAATCTAAAACTTCAGTCCAGTTTCAAGAAAAATTTATCATTATATTCAAGTCTCGATACTCTGTCAAAATTCACCCTTTAGAACAAAAAAAAAGGTTAAGTGTACAGAAACTTTTATCTGGAAAGAAGTGATTTGGTCTAAATTGTAAAAAAGTTAACGTTTTTTTAGATCGAGATACGAAGGATGCAGAGCTTCAGGCTTTGGGTACTATTATCGAATTTGTGTTTGGAGTTTCGTTTGACTTTTCGTCGCTGTGTAAAGACTGGAAGACCTTTTTTTATCTTAATTACGTTGATGAAAACCCGGGTTGGATTTTTGCAACTTGCGACGGTCAGGGACTGCGATTCACCACGCAGGTTTAATTCCAAAGAAAATTCCACCCAATTGATACTACCCACTATTTCTATTCCTACATGACCAAAATCCCAAAGCTCAAGTTTCCATACCGTTTTTCTTCTTTATCTCCATTCCGAACAATTTCCAATCAATTCGAGCAGGAGCGTTTTTTTCATTTTAATTTCAATTAAACGCTCTTTTTTAATTCAACAACAGTGTTATTTCTTTTATTTTTGGGTTCTTTATGTGTCAACAAATTTATTAAAACTTATTTGATAAAAAAATTCTTTTGCATCTTGGATTTCGCATTTAATTTTATCTTATGAAACTGAGAGATGCATTAGTGAGGGACCGGGTGCAATAACGGCACATAAAATTTTCTCTTGCGAAAACGAAGTCCCCTGGAGGCTTTTAAAAAAATTTCAAGTTTAAATTTTTAAAGAATATATCTGAAAAACAAATTTTGAAGCACATCTATTTTTACCTGGAAAAAAATTGTAGCTTTTTTAGTTTTCAAATTAAAGTAAAAAAAACTGTCTTCTTTGGAAAAATCAATTTCAATACTTTTTTTACTTCAACTCGTGCTCACTTTGTTAGTTTTCAAAATTAAAAAAAAAAGTTTCAGGGATTGCACTTCTGAATGTCCTTTGTCTGATAGAGCAATTAGAATTTTGAAATTCTGGTTTTAAAAAATGTTATTAATTACTTCCTGTCACCAGGAGTAAATTTTACTATTTTGTCTTCTAGCGTTTCGTTTATCGAGGGAATTTTGAGCAGGCAAAAACTTCTTGCGACAAATATTCGAAGAAAGATATGATAAAGTTTTTTGGAAAGTTTGAGATCAAAATATTGAATATTTTAGCAGCGGTAATGATTTTAATTTATGACAGCGATTAAAATGTAGAATACTTAGTCTAAAAATATTAAAAAATGAAACCAGATCAGTTAGTCCTTAGCTCTTCTCTGTACATTATACAACTAACTTTAAAAAAGATTTTTGAATCCAAATTTAATAGTTTTTGCTTGATAAAAAGTGATTAAATGAACCAGTGGCAATTATCAATTTCTATTGAAATAGAAAATATACCTCCAACAAATTGAGGTAGAGAACGAAAGAGAGACGAGAGTACATGAGAGAAAAGTGCACGAAAAACTTGTAAAAACAAGGTAAAAGTTCAAATAATTTTTCTATTCGAATGAAGAATAATTTCTGTTCTATCAACTCTCAATAAATGAAATGTAAGAAAATTTCTACTTTATCTCACACATCAAAACTTTTTGTGGAATTATTTTAGTTACAATATTGATAGAAAATATAATTAACTACATTTTTCAGATGTAAAGTCATTTTATTGAATTAAATTATGCACAAGTAAAATAGTATGTAAAACTAATGATCTTCTATCAGTTTTATGCGTGAAAAGTTAAAAAAATTCATTCATTATTTAAAAAATTGGACCGCCGCGCAGATCAAAGCCAAATTAGACGAAGTTCACGGGGAGTTTGCTCCTTCATTGAGAACCGGTTATTTTTGGGTACCCAAATTTAAACGTGGCCAAACCACAACTAAAGACGAAGTGCGCTCCGGACGCCCAATGCAGGTCACCACATCGGATATGGTAGAAAAAAATCATCATATGGTTATGGAAGATCGCCAGATCAAAATGCGTGTGATTTTTAAGACTATAATAGGCATCTCCACTAAACTAGTCTATAACATCTTGTACGAAAAACTGGAGGTTAAGAAGAAGTGTGCAAGATGGGTGCCGCGATTGCTGACTCCCGATCAAAAGCGCAAACGAAAAGGCGTTTAAGCGCAGTGTTTGGCGAATTTTAATCAGAATCCGCAGGACTTTTTGCCTCGATTCGTGACTGTAGACGAAGCCTCGATCCACTACTATACTCCCGAGACAAAGCAGCAGTCAAAGCAGTGGGTACTGCCTGATGAAAGTGTGCCAGAGAAGGCGAAGACTGTTTTGTCAGCTAGGAAGGTGATGGCCACAGTATTTTGAGATTTTCAAGGAATGATCCTCATTGATTACTTGGAGAAGGGCGAAACTATAACAGGAACGTAACATGCATCATTATTGGACCGTTTAAGAGCCGAGCTACAAAAAAACGATCACGATTGACGCACAAAAAAGTGCTGTTTCATTATGACAACGCACCAGCTCATACCTCCGCAATCGCAATGACAAAAATACACGAACTGGGCTTCGAATTGATTCATCATCCACCCTATTCACCATACTTGGCTCCGTGCGATTTCTTTCCATTCCCCAACTTGAAGACCTGGCTCGATGGAAGGAGATTCTCGCCCACTGAAGAAGTAATCGATGCCGTAAATGCGTATTTTGAAGACCTCTAGAAATCTTCCTTTTCTCAAGGGTTGAAACGATTAGAATTTTGCTGGACTAAGTATAGCCCTAGAAGTAGACCATGTTGAGAAATAAATAAAAAAATTTCAAAAAAACATTGTTGCCTTGCTTTTTTACTAAACTCATCAAACGAACCCCGTAAAATCGAAAACTGGAGCGCTGTCATTAACTAAAATCATTATTGCTCCTAAAATATTCAATATGTTGATCTGAAACCTTCCAAAAAACGTTATCGTACCTCTCTCTGATTTTTGTCGCGAAAAGTTTTTGTTTGCTCGCAATTTCCTCGATAAACGAAACGCTAGAAGACATAGAAGTAAAATTTATTCCCGGCGTCAGAAAAAAATTAATAACATTTTTCTGAAGAAACATTTTCGAATTCTAATTGCTCTATCAGTCGAAGGATACCCAGAAGTACAATCCCTTAGATTTTTTTTTAATTTTAAAAACTGACGAACTGAGCACGAGTTGAAGTAAAAAAAGAATTAAAATTGATTTTTCCAAGAAATACAGCTTTTTTACTTTTATCTAAAAACTAAATAAGCTACCACTCATTTCTCAGTGAGAAAAGATGCACAATAAAATTTAACATCCAGGCACATCCTTTAAAAATTAAAATTTGAAATTTTTTTACAATCCTCCTGGGAATTTTATTTTCGCAAAAGAAAATTCTGTAGGGGATAGGTATAAGCGACTACCTGACATTTATATGAAAATTAAGTTAGGTTCAGTTTACGGTGCTTTCAATAGTGATCTTTAATATCGTGAAATTTGAAAGTCATTTAATAACTTAGCTTTGCTATAAAAGTAAAATAACATAACCAACTAGACTTAGCGGAGAAACCGCGAACTGTGGCCAAAATGTTGTGTTTAAATTTTGACAAAAGACATTCTCAAAAGATTTCAAAAGATTTCAAAGATTTCCAGGAATTAGAAAGGATTTTAACAGATTTCAAGGGATTTGAAAATTTAAAGGGAATTCGTAAAATTTCCAAGGATTTCAATCATTTTAGGAAATGTTCAAAACATTTAAACGTTTTATGGAATTTTAAAAGATTTGAAGGTAGTTTAAGGAATTTCGCGAAAATTAATTGAGGGCTTCAACATCGTTTCAAAAGCATCAAGAAATTTTAAAAATTCAGAAAATTTCAAAGGTCTCAGAGGATTTTCATGAGGCTTCATGGGATTTTTCAGGGATTTCAATGGATGTAAAAAAAATGTAAACATTTTATAATGTTCCTATAAATTTCAAAGAACTTGGCAGGAATTGAGGGATTTCGTAGTATTTCAAAGATTTGAAGAGATTTTCAAATATTTCAAGAGATTTCACAGGATTTCTAAAATTCCATGCGGTTTCAAAAAATTTCTTTGAATTTTGGCAGATTCGGAAAGATTTAATAGGATTAATATGATTCTAGGATATTTTAATAGATTTTTAATGAACTTCGACAGATTTCAAGCAATTTAATCAGATTTTTTTACGATTTCAATAATTTTAAGACATTTTAAAGGCTCTCAATAAGGTATTTTAACGAATTCCCCATGATCTCAAATGATTTCATAGGGGTTTAAATATTTCAAAGGAGTTCAAAGAATGTCATCTGATTTCATGTAATTTCACAACATTTCATGGGATTTCATAATTGTTCATTGGATTTCAAAGAATTGATTCACAAGAATTGAGAGATCTCAAAGGATTTCATAGATTTGAAAATATTTTCAAACATTTCAGGTGATTTCACAGGATCTCAAAATTTCCATGCTGTTTTGGAGAATTCCCTGTAATTTTGGAAGATTTTAAAGAATTTTATAAGATTTATAATATTTTAGAATATTTGAAAATATTCTAAGGGATTTCAGAGGAGCTCCAAGTATTTCAAAGGAATTTAAACAAATTTCAACGGATTCTACAGGATTTTATACGATTTCCGAAGATTTCTGTAATTTTAAGGTATTTTAAAGGCTCTCAATAAGGTGCTGTATTGCGTTTCGCAGAATCTCAAAAAATTTCATAGGATTTCGAATATTTCAAGGGATTTTAAGGAATAGCATTATATTTCATGCAATTTCACGTAATTGCAAGGGAGTTTATCATAAGAAATGGATTTCAAAGAATTTATTCACAAGAATTGATGGATTTCAAAGAATTGATGGATTTCAAAGATTTGAAGCGATTTTGAAATAATACGAGGAATTTCCAAAGATTTTGAAGAGTTTTCAACAATTCGAGACATTCTAGAAGATTCCAAAGAATTTGCTATATATTTCAAGAATTTCAAGGGATTTCAATTGACTTAAAAGGAGTTTAAAGATTTTAGGGTATCTTAAAACATTCCAACGAATTCTTATTAGCTTTAAAAATATCAAGCAAATTCAAAAGTTTTCAAAAGACTTGAAATATTTTAGGGCATTTTAAAAGATTTCGAGGAATTTCTAAGGATTTTAATGATTTTAAGGGATTAAAAAAAATTTCATGCGGTTTTAAAGAATTTCATAAAACTTCGGAAAATTTGGAACAATTTTATAGGACCTATAAGATTTTAGGATATTTGAAAAGATTCCAAAGAATTTTTAAGGTATTTTAACGGGTTATATAGACTTGGAGAGATTTAGAGACATTTTCAAATATTTCAAGGTATTTTCAAAGGTTTCAAAAATTTCATGCAGTTTTAGAGATTTTTCTTGAACTTCAGAAGATTTGGAAGGATTTCATAAAATTTTTGAGATTTTAGAAGATTTTAAAAGATTCCGTGGGTTTTTAGAGGAGTTCCAAGACAGTCAAAGGATTTTCAAGAAATTCTGAAGGATTTCAAAGGATTTTATACGATTTTCGATAATTCAAATTTTTTACAGAATTTTAAAGGCGTTCAATAAGATATTTGAACGAATTTCCTAGGATTTTAAAGAATTTCATAGAACTTTGAATATTTAAAGATATTTAAAGGAGTATCATCAGTTTTCATGTAATTTCATGGAATCGCAAGGGATTTTGTAATATTTTAATGGATTTCAAAGAATTTATTCACAAGAATTGAGGGATTTCAAAGCTTTGAAGAGATTTTCAAATAATTCAAGGTATTTCCAAAGATTTGAAAGATTTCAGGGTATTTTAAAAGATTTCAAGGAGTTCTCAACAGCTGTGAAAAACTTCAAGCACTTCTAAAAGATTTCAAATGATTTGAAATATTTTGGGGTATTTCAAAAGATTCCAAGGAATTTCCAAACATTTGAATGATTTTATTGGACTTGGACCAATGCCATGTGGTTTTAAAGAAATTTGGAAGATTTGAATGAATTTTGTAGCACCTATAAGGTTTTAGGATATTTCAAAGGATTCCAAGGGATTTTTAACGGATTTCAAAAGATTTCGGAGGATTTCAATGATTTAAAGGATTTTAAAGGCCCTCGCTAAATTTGAATACATTTTTCAGGATTTCAGGAAATAGCCTCAGATTTCATGGAATTTCACGGGTTTTTCAATGGATTTTATTGGATTTCAACGGATTGTAAGAATTTGAAGGACTCTCATAATGTTACAAGAGGTATTAAGTAATTTTATCAGATTCAAAAGATTTTAATAGGATTTCCAAGATGTGAAGGACTTTTTATTATTTATTTTGAGGGTAACTGCAAGCGTAACAAATTTATAAAAAGTTTCAGAATTTTTTTTTTCATGTCTTTTTTTGGTAAATTCTCTCTGTTGAACGTCGGTATTTTACTAGTTAAGTGTTATTTTACAATCGATTTTACGAGTTTGGGTATATATAATCGGAGTAAATATAAAGGTAACGAAAGAACCAAACATTGTTATCGTACATTAAACCTTCTTCTACACTTAACTTCCATGATGATTAAGTACTCAATTTTTAATTATAAAAGTAGATGTTTATAACACTTTAGCATTTTAAAAATGTAAATATTATATTAAAGAGTTTGTGAATTCTGATATTACATTAATTAAATTTAAACAACATAGTTCCGAATCAATTCGAACTCGGACTGATCTCAACCGCCTTTCAATCCAAATGAATTTGATTCAATACGAACTCGGATTGAAAATTCAGCATATATCAATCCGAGTTCGGATTGATTCGAATTTATCCGGATTAAAAATTTGGTTTGGACCGGTTCAGATTGCTTCATATTGAAAGTTCGGATTAAATCGGATTTAGTCAGATTAATTTTTAACCGATTTGGATCGAACGAAATTGGGAACTTTTTTCGGATTGGTTCCGATACAGATTTCAGAATTAAGCGGAATGATTCGGAATGAATTCCTATCCAAAACTCTCGTCAGAGCATAGAATTGATGTGCCCTTATTGCATCCGGGCCCTCAATGGGGTGAATAATAGCGAAACATATTTCATGAATAAAGCCAAATTATAAATAAATCCATTGTAAAATAATTATACATTTCATCAAAAGATTCTGTTACATAGTCATCGATTTATTCAATAAATACAATAATTTATAATACAAATACATTTTTTATGATTACTTTTATAGACAAAACTACACACATAATTCTAGATATCATTTTCACATTAAATACATTTCCAAAATCAGACCTCGTTATCAGTTTAAGTTCGTTTTGTTGATTTTGCTAATTTGGGTTCGAATTTATCAACATTACTTTCTGTCTCTTGATGCCACTTCTATTATTTTGTTCAGCAGGAACATCTAAAATGAATAATCAAATTATTTTAAATTACTTAAAAGTGAAAACGATTCAATGCGGCAGTATATATTTTTAGGAATATAAGTTTATGATGCGATCAAGAAATTAACAAACTCTTTATTAGTTTCAAACATTTGCTTTAAAGCTTGTTCTTGATAACAAAACTAAATTGTAATTCTTTCCTTTAAGAAGTTTCAATACTTTCAACTAGTTCCATATAATAAAAGAATTGAAAAGAGATAATAAATCAAACTCAGTGATTCACAATTAACGTTGGGATCTCCAGTCAAATCACATGGATTTACGCATTTATTGTCTAAACATCGATAATTGTCTCCTGGACACTCAGAGTGAGACTTACAATCCTTTAATATTACATCAGCTAAACAGAAAATTAGATTAATAATTTAATAGAAGAATTTTCTTTTATTATTATTTTTCTTTAATGAAAGAAATGTTACTTACGTTTCATGCATTTGACAAAAGGATCTCCAATCATTCCACCTGGACAATAGCATACTGGATTAACTCTATCTCTTAATCTGCAAATTGCATCAGTTCCACAAGCATTATCACAAAGATTCAAACAAATCGAATCAAAGCAAGCCGGTCTAGAATTTGGGCAATCGTTGTGTCCGGAACACTCATATCCTGAAAAAAAGATGTTTATAATCAAAAAATTATGCATATTTTGAATGATAACGATAGTTTTGCAGTTATTCCAAATAATCCTATAAAAATGATTCAAAAAGGTACATTCAAAATTTTAGAAAGAACAAGGCTCCAAAAATGTTTGGGAAACAATATAGAAAGATGCGACATTGACACAATTCATACAAATCTATCTCTTGCCTATGGTCTAGTAAAAGCTCATAAAGCAGAATTTCCTTTACGACCGGTTATTTCGACAATAGGTTCACTCAAGAGAAAATAAGAAGAACTTCTGAGTAAAATTATCAACGAATCAGTTACCCTTTCAGCAACATCAATTAAAAACAGTGCTGCCTTCCTAAAATAAATCGAAAATGTCAAAATACCAACAAATCAAATTTTTGTCTCCTTGGATGTAATAGCCATATTTCCTAACATTCCATATGAAAGAGTTAAACTTGCTATTGAAAATAGATAGGATACGATCAAACTTCACACTAAGATTGCGAAAAAACAATTTCTTGATGCTATTGAATATGTTTTCAATTCCGTTTATTTTAAATTCATTGGTACTTTCTATAAACAAAAATTTGGAACTCCGATAGGCTCAGTCTTGTCTCCATTATTGCTGAAATTGTCATGGGAGATTTGGAAAATTAGGTTTTTAGCAGAATTAATTTTGAAATTGACTTTTATGCAAGATATGTGGATGATTCTGTATTATCTTTAGTAGTATGGTAAGGGGGTTTCCAGCTCAATTTTTCTCCTTTCCAGCTCTGATTTACGGCTAGAGCACAGAAGGCTGTGAGATTGGTGTCGTTCCTTGTGGTGACTCAGCAGTCAGAGCTGGAAAGGGGCAAAATTGAGCTCGAAACCCCCCTTACTATACTACTTACGTAAGAACCTATATAAGGGACCTACATAGGATCCAACATGGATTCCATGAAGGGGTCCTATATAGACACTAGATTGGGTCGAAAAAACCTTTTTGCGGGTAGCGAATTCTAATAGTGGGTAAAAGTTGTACTCGTATTTCCCCAACTGTAGTAGCGCTCCAAATTTTAGTTCGGTCGAATAATATCTTCGGTTCTGTGTATGGATTTGAAAATTCAAATTTTGAAAAATTAAATAGAAATTTCTGTGGGCAAAAATAATGACGCTGAATTTTTTGTAGGTACAGTTTTTGGTAGCGAATAATAATGTAAAATTAGAAAGTAAAAAACAAAATTTGTATTCAACTTAGAATTTTTTTTTTAATGTGCGAAAAAAGAGTTTTTTGGATTGTGTTAACTGTGCATTTTGTGGAAAAATTTAAACATGTGCTTGAAATTTCTTCAGCTTGAATCAAAGAAACATATCATTCTTTTGCTATCATCCAATCAAAAATTTTCGTGGTGTGCAAGTTCTAAAAATTGCTTAAAAAGGGCCAAATTAACAACCTCAAAATCTGCAAAGAAATGTTTTTCATGTTGAAAAACATGGCATGAATCTTTGTGAAATATATTGAAATTTTTTGAAGATTTCACAAAAATTTATTTATTTTTTGATTTATGTAAGATTTTAGTTTAATTAAACGTTTATCGAAAATGTTCACACATAAATATGTTTTGGGTTGTAGTATTAGACGCATGTAAAAATTTTTTTTCTAACTGGGAGAAATCACGAATTTCTACCGGAAGAAAGTCGGGAGACGAAAATTATAAAAATAGTGGCCACCCTGTCTATGTTTAGAGAACTTTTTCATAAGGACTTTTTCCAGTTCAAATTGGACTATAAAAATTTTTTTTACGTGAATATTTTGTGTTTCAGACATTTTTATAAAGGATAATAACTGGCAATAGGGCGCAAGCGGGGTTTATTGTATTTTGGGGACATGGAAAAGTGCCAAGCGCCAAGTATCGATGTTCTCGATTGCCAATGAAATGTTGCTAATTGAGTGATCACGACTTAACGAACCGATAGTATATTCCTGTAGTAAAATCAAATTTAAAAAAAGGGCTCTAAAAAATTGAATCTACTATATACAAAATCAGAAAGCCACGGAACCCGAAATGGCCCGGGAATTTTTTAAATCTATTTTTTACTCTGAAATTTTGTCTAATTCTTCTATTTTAGTAGAAAAGGGGCTGTTCAAGTATTACGTACGCAAACAAAAGAATAAATATGTGAGAGATAATTTTATGAACAATGCAAATCTGAAAAAGATGTCAATATGATATTTATTCTTTTGTTTGCCTACGTAATACTTGAACAGCCCCAAAAACCTATTTCATGTGTCTGCATTTTTAATTGTTTAATTTACAACATTCATGACTTGAAAATAAAAGTCTTCATAGTTGAGAATTTTTCATTCATAACGTTAAAAGTTAAATCTTTTTTGATCTAAACTTAACCAATTAAATCATTTTTAAATCTATAGTTTTCGAATTTCAATAGTTGTTAATTGAATCCAAGATTGAGCAAATTTATTTCTAGAGTTAACCAAGAACCGAACTGTAAAGAACGGAATCAGAGTCTATGGCTTAATGTCTCTGTTTAGTGAATTTCGAAATTTATTTCAATTTGAAAGTCTCAATAGATGAAATTTTCGTAATTTAAATACTTGTAAATTCAATAATTTCAAATCTTAAAAAAATGGTCAGTTTCAAATTGAAAGCCTTACTAGTTAAGCAGTTTCAAGTCTGAAGCCTTGAATATTGAAGAAATTGAATTTTCAAGATATTGAAATAGAACTCTTTAAGATTCCGCAAATTTATTTCAAATTGAAAGTCTTAAATAGTTGCGTAATTCTCAGTTTGAAGTGTTTAATATTGAAGGATTTGAGTTGTAAGTCGTTTAAAATATAACTTTTGAATTTAAAATGTGGAGTAATTTGAGGTTAAAATATTCAAAATTTTTTGGTTTCAAATTTAGATCGTTCAAAGTTGCAGGATTAGACATGAAATCGCCTTTAATACTTTCATTATTGTTATTTAAAACTATAAAAATCGAATAATTTCAGAATAAAAATTTGAAAATGGAACAATTTCAAATTAGGAATTTCAACGTTATATAAACGTTGTTGAAAATTGTGAAATTTCGAATTGAAATCCTTTATAGTTAAGTAATTGTAAATTGAAGAGGCCAAAAGTTTTAATAATTTCAGTTTTATACTGTATAAATATGGTTCAAGGTGTTCAAGGTGTACATTGCAAAATTTCCAGTTGAAAACCTTTAACTAAAGAAGTAATTCAAAAACGTTCGAAATGAAATAATTCTAGAATGAAAATGAAAGTCTATAAGACAATTTCAAAAATTGCCCAATCTTGTCGAATTGAAAATCTTGATGGGCGAACAATTTTTACTGCTTCTTTTTAGATCTTTTTAATTTTGATTGCTCTGGATGTTCAGTTCTTATGGCTCCTACTTTGGAATTATACCATTTTAAATGTTTTTTATTCAGAGATTGTTTAATATTTTGAATGCTTCGAATGTGTATTTATTCAAAGTTTGAAAGCTACTGTTCTAAAATCGGTACCTAACTTCTTTTTTGAATACTTCAAATTATAAATTTTTTAGTTTTCAAGTCTTCAATTAAAAAATTTGAATGACTGGGAAAAATGTTTGAAAACTGGGAAACGGCCGACAATTTTTTTCAGAGTCTTTAGTGCCTGTGGATAGAATAATTGAAGGGTGGCAGAACAGAACAAGATAATTAACATTTTTCTGAACATGGGTTTATTACATAAAAAATTCTAAAAAAATAAAATACATGTTGTGTTAAAAAGATTTGTTCGAATTTTTATTTTTGATATATGTAGTAATAAAACAAATTAGTATAAATTTTAGTTGAAATTTAAGCGTAGTATTTTAGCCTGGTAATAATTTATCTTGTCTACTTCAGCTTCGATTTTGCTTGAAATTATTATCGTTTATTGAAAAAAAAATTCTTTTTATAGTCCTTTCACCGAAAACTCGTCTATCTCAATGCAATACCGTCACATTGAATTTTGATTTTCTCGGAACAGATGGATTTTTTTGTATCAAACATTTCTTATTCTTATTCATCTTCCCCATATCTCGGGAGCAAGGTTTGATTTTCGTGAAAATTTGAAAATTCCATTGTCAGTCGCTATCGGAAACCGATTTTCAAAACCTGTGAAATTGTAACCACAAAATTCTTGGACCATTTACTCGGAATAGGCTAACTTTTTTTGATGAAAACTTTTTTATCCTCATTCAAAAACTCAATATCTCAGGAGTAAGTTCTTATTTTTTATTTAAACTGAAAATTACATTTTTTATCGCAATCCGCAGCTGAGCCCGCTGCAATTTGTGGTTAGTGTCACTTTGAGATTGTCAACTTCACATCTGATTTCTCAAAGCTCTGTACTGTTCTGTACTTCATTTATACGAGGGTCGTTTGATAAATTTGATAAAAAAGCAAGTAAAAAATTTATTGTTGTAAAGTTTGCCTTTATTTCTCAACATAGTCTCCTTCAAAGGCTACACACTTAGTCCAGCGAGATTCCAATTTTTTCATCCCTTCAGAAAATTAAGATTTCTCAATGTCTGCAAAATACGTATTTACGGGATCGATTACTTCTTCATTGGACTTGAATCTCTTCCCACCGAGCCAGGTCTTCAAGTCGGGGAACAGACCGAAGTCGCACGGAGCCAAGTCTAGAGAATAGGGTGGATGAGGAATCAATTCAATGTCCAGTTCGTGTATTTTTGTCGTTGCTATTGCGGAGGTGTGAGTCGGTGCGTTGTCGTGATAAAACAGCAAGTTTCGTCCACAGTCACGAATCGTCACAAAAAGTCCTGCGGATTCCGATTAAACTTCGCTGAACACTGCGCTGAAACGTCTTTTCGGCTGCAAGATGTTATAGACTCGTTCAGTGGAGATGTCTACAGCCTTAGAAATCTCACGCACCTTGATCAGTGTTGGTCAGTTACGCTCTCGAGAATTTTCTACGTATAATACGTTTTTGACGTAATGTACGTCGAAAACAGTAGAAAATCGTAAGTTACTTTTTCAAGATGGCCGACTTGTGTCATCACTCATCAGTGTAACATGAACATAACCTCACTTTTTTAATTTATTAAATATTTGTATTAATAATAGCATTATGCCTGGGAAGGGAAAATACCCAACATCATAATGTAATCCCATGGAAGGATTTGTTTTTTTAGCGACAAAAACAAGGACAGAAAACTGTCGCGAAGTGTCTGTACTGCGACAAGACATTAAAAAGTACCTGTTTTAAACGACTAGAAAGCCACAGGTATGTAAATAATTGTTAATTATTTCGATAATAATCACTATATATCACATCGACTAATTTTGTGTAACATATACATACGTAGGATTGTAGGGTCTCGGTATAATTGTAACCTCAAACTGCTCAAACTTAAGTTTTATAAATAATAACGTATAGTAACCGAAACATTAAATGTTGTAAGCACCGCGCAACGAGCGACCACAAGAAAATATAGATTAGTGAGGTTATGTTATGATATTGACGCATGCGCTTTGGCCAGTTTCCATTCGGACGTAAATTACGACAAAGCGCGTAGAAAACTAGGGGCGTAATATACGCCTCAACCCTGACCTTGATTCGGCGATCTTCCATAACCATATGATGAATTTTTTACACCATGTCCCATGTAGTGACCTCAATCGGGCGTCCGGCGCACGCTTTATCTTTAATTTTGGTTCGGCCACATTTAAATTCGTTTATTCAAAATTAAATGGTTTTCAACGAAGGAGCAGACTCACCGTGAACTTTGTCTAACTCGGCTTTGATCTGCGCGGCCTTCCAGTTTTTTAAATAAAAATGTTTTTTTACTGCACGGAACTCTTCTTTCTCCATTTTTTCGAAAACGACTGACACGCTTACTTCAGACGTATGCCAAACGCAAACTAAGTGTCGGTTTGGCTGAAGCTTGGTAGAAGGTTAGTTTGAAGAGTGCTTTTTCCTGGTCATATACTACAAAATTTATTTTGGCGCCATCCAGCGAGAAATTACCTTACTTATCAAACGATGCTCGTAGTTATACTATAAACTTTCTTTGAACTGGCACCAATGACGCAACGTCTTCTTTATTATAAGATTTCCTCGAAACCCACTTTTACTGATCAAGAATTTCCAAATTTCCACATGAGTCCGTAATACACGTCAATAAATATCGTTTTGATCTGAATTTCATGCACCTGGAAAGTAAGATATTTCGTCTGGTCAGTTAAAATGAAGAGAATAGAAATCCATTTCGTAACCTCGTCTGCTCGTAAAAAAAGCAGGAAGGGTTCCACTTGCTTTTGACACTCGGCAATCGAACTCTTTCCGGGCGTTCTCGCTTTTAGACTTAAGTATTTTGACAGAAAGATCATCAGTACTATTCAACTGATCACTGATCCCTCCGATAAGGAAAAGGACCATAAATCTCCTTCACCAGTTACATTATACACCATGGTTACATTATTACCAGCCTTCCTTTGGCGAAGAATAAACAAGATTTATGGGATACAGCTATAAAAAATTTTCGTTCGTTCTACTTTCATAGTCCAGTCTCGTATCAAAACCCTTCTTTACCGCGGAGATTGTATGACGGGGTGGCCGTTGGATCGGAAAAACGGGGAATTTTTTGAGACCGAGAAAAATCGGGAAGTGACAGTGAATTTTTTTTTTGGGCCGGGAATTAATTTCACAAATTTTTAGAAGAAAAATCAATCCAATGACTTGAAATATTACATATCCATGAAACTGAAGTTTGCAACGTTTATATGAAGCGAAAAATAAAAAATTTCCTTACCTAAAATTTAAAGCATGAATTTTGTAGATTTTGATGCCACAAATTGTAAAAAAAAGTTTCATCTCCCTAGATTCCGGAGAAAGCAGTCGTTTTCAAACTTTAGCCTCAAAAATCAAATAAAAAATTATAAAAAATGTTCAAAGTTTCTTACCTAAAATCTGAGGCATGAATTTTGTAGATTTTGATAATAAATAATTGCGAAAGAGGTATGAAGTTTCTAGATTTCGATGGTAAATAATTTGAAAAAAGTTTCATCCCCATAGCTGCCGAGGAAAGTAGTCGTTTTGAACCCCTTATTCTCAAAAATCTATAAAAAATGCTAAAATGTATTCCAAGTTTCTTACCTCAAATCTAAGGGATGAATTTCCTAGATTTTTATGGTAAATCATTTCAAAAAAAGTTTCATCCTCCTACCTGCCGAGGAAAGCAGTCGATTTCAACCTCTAAGTCTCAAAAGTCGTTAAAAAATTCTAAAATGTGTTCCGAGTTTTTTACCTAAAATCAGATTTAGGGGTTGAAAACGACTTCCTTCCCCGGCAGATAGCGAAATGAAACTTTTTTTGCAATTTTTTTTTCATTGAAATTCACAAAATTCATGCCTCAGATTTTAGGTAAGAAACTTGGAACACATTTTATAATTTTTTATCGATTTCTGAGACTGAGGGGTTGAAAACGACTGCTTTTCCCGTCAGCTTGGGGGATGAAACTTTTTTTCCAATTATTTGTCATCGAAGTGTACGAACTTCATGCTTCAGATTTTATGTAAGGCCATTTCTTATTTTCTCTCTCTTCATTTTCTCTACAAATTTTTATCGTGCAAGAAAAGATAATACATTAAATTTTATTTACTAAGAACTATTTTCATTTGTATGGCCGAGGAAAAATTTTTAAAAACCGGGAATTTTTTCCAGCTATAAAAGTGGCGACATTTAATTTGTATATTTAAAAATATTTTGTTTTGCCTGGTTATTAAATAATGAAAGTTGGAGGCCTTTACCATTTAATTTGTATAATTAAACATAGTAAAATTTATACTTTACCATTTTGAAGGTTTTATTTTAAGATAATGAGATAATGCTTAGCCCTTGAAATTAAACCTTTTGAAATTGGAAGGTTTCCATTTTTTAACCCTCTGGTCACCAGGTGGGTCCGATCCGACCCGAAGCGATTTGAAAAGTGAATTTTCTGAAAAAGTGAAAGT
>JAUMHM010004161.1:0-18174 GCA_032362435.1 Melikaiella ostensackeni | reverse complement strand
TGTGTGTATTTGTATACATGTGTGTATGCATGTGTGTATGCATGTGTATATGAATATGTATATGTATATGAATATATAATAGAATATTTGGAAAAAAAAAAAAAATTCTAGACCCTAATGCCAACTCAAAAAACATCTTCTTTACAATTTTGTATACTTTGGGTCAATAAAAAAAAACGATGTCTTTCAAAAAACCAGCAAAGATGTCATTTAATAATAAATTGAAACGCTTCTTTAAAAATAGCTCATAACTCCTCTTGTGCGAATAGCTCAGCGAACTTCTTGTGAAAATAACTGATAACTCTTCTTGTAAAAGTATGTCAGGATGTTTCTAGTAGAAGTAGCTCAGGACGCTCTTGCGAAATAGCTTAAAACGCTTATTGTCGAAACAGTTTAGAACGCTTCTTGCGAAATTAGTTTCAAGCGCTTATTGTGAAACTACATCGAAGTAATTCTTGTGAAGAGGCTCATAACGCTTCTTGTAAAAGTAGCTCTCAACTCTTCTTGCAAATGTAGTTGAGGACGCTTCTTGTGATATAACCCGAAACGCTTATTGTGGAAGTAGCTCAGAATGCTTCTGATAGAAGAAGCTTAAGCCGATCCTTCTGATGCAGCCCAGAGCGCCTCTTCTGAAAGTAGCCCCGAACGCTTCAGGTAAAAGTAGCTGAAATCGATTCTTATGAAAAAACCTAGAACGCTTCTTGTGGGAATGAAACGTGGAACGCTTCTGGTAAAGGTAGCTCAAGTCGATTCTAATAAAGCAGCGCAGAACGCTTCTTGTGATAATAGCTCAAAACGCTTGTTGCGAAAGTATTTTTAACCGAATTTTGTGAAGTAGCTCAAAGCGCGTCGTGTTAAAGCATCTCAGAATCTTTCTCATAAAAGTAGCTCACGACGCTTCTTGTGAAAAAGCTTAAAACGCTTTTTTTAAGTGGCTCAGAACTCTTCTGATAAAAGTAGTTGTAACCGATTCTCGTGAAGCAGCTTAGAACACTTTGTGTAAAAGCAACCTAGAACGCTCCTTATTTAAGTACTGCTGTACAAAACAAGGGAGTTGGTAACTACACTTGGTGAAAGTAGCTCAGAATAATTCTTGTAAAAGTTAGTCTTAACGCTTCTTGGAAAAGTATCTCAAAACGCTTCTTGTGAAAGTACCTCAAAATGCTTCTTGCATAAAATGCTCAGAAAATCTTTGTTTACAGTAGCTCAAAATGTTTCTTGAATAAAGTGTTATATAATGAAAGCAGCTTAGTCTTCTGATTCTAAACGCATATTGCAATAGCAGCTCAGAACACTTCTTGCAAAAGCGGCTTAGAACACTTCTTGCAAAAGTGACTAAAAACGCTTCTTATTGAAGTACTGCCGTACAAAACAAGAAAGCTTATAACTACACCTGATGAAAGTAGCTCAGAATCATTCTTGTGAGAGCAAGTCTAAACGCTTCTTGGAAAAGTATCTCGAAACGCTTCTTGTGAAAGTACCTCAAAATGCTTCTCGCAAAAAATGCTCAGAAAATCTTTTTTTACAGTAGCTCAAAATGCTTCTTGAATAAATTGTTATATAATGAAAGCAGCTCAGTCTTCTGATTCTAAACGCATATTGTAAGAGCAGCTCAGAACACTTTTTGCAAAATCGGCTTAGAACACTTTTTGTAGAAGTGACTAAAAATGCTTATTATCGAAGTACTGCCGTACAAAACAAGTTAACCAGTAACTACACCTGTTGAAAGCAGCTCAGAATCCATCTTGTAAAAGTGAGTCAAAACGCTTCTTGGAAAAGTATCTCAAAATGCTTCTTGTGAAAGTACCTCAAAATGCTTCTTGTAAAAGTAGCTCAAAATTCTTCTTACAGAAATAGATATATAAAAAGCAGTTCAGTCTTCTGACTCTAAACGCATCTTTTATGAGCAGCTCAGAGCGCTTCTTGTAAAAGCAGCTCAAAATAATTCTTGTGAAAGTAAGTCTAAAAGCTCCTTGGAAAAGTATCTAAAAACGCTTCTTGTTAAAATACCTGAAAATGCTTCTTGCAAAATAAGCTCAGAAAATCTTTGTCTACAGTAGCTCAAAATGCTTCTTGCAGAAATATTTATATGATGATAGCAGCTCAGTCTTCTGATTCTAAGCGCATCTTGTAAGAGCAGCTCAGAACACTTCTCGTAAAAGCAGCTTGGAACACTTCTTGTAAAAGTAACTCAAAACGCTTCTTATTGAAGTACTGCCATACGAAATAAGTGGGCTGGTTAAAACACCTGGTAAAAGTATCTGAGAATCCTTCTCCTGAAAGTAAGTCGAAACGCTTTCTGGAAAAGTATCTGAAAACACTTCTTTTGAAAGTAGATAAGAACGAAGTAATTTGGCACGCTTCTTAGAGAAGTAGCTCAAAATGCTTTTTGCAGAAATAGTTATTTGATAAAAGCAGCTCAGCCTTCTGATTCCAAACGCACATTGTAAGAATAGCTCAGAACACTTTTTGTGAAAGTAACTTTAGACGCTTCTTATTGAAATACTGCCGTTCGAAACAAGTAAACTGGTAACTACACCTTGTAAAAGGAGCTAAGAATCCTCCTTGTAAAATGGATTCAAAACATTTCCTTAGACGTAGCTCAAAACGTTTCTGGCGAATAAGCTCGGAACTTCTTGTGAAAGTATTTGAGAACGCTTCTGGTTGAGACAATTGAAAATGCTTTTCGCGAAAAAAGCTAAGAATGCCTTAGGTAAAAGTAGCTCTGAGTTCTTCTTGCCACAAAATCTGAGGAAACCTCTCATAGGAGTACATCTACAAAAAATCAACTCAGTTCCCTGGCTCAGTGGGCCTCGCAAAATTAGCTCAAAATCCTTCTTGTAAAATTAACTCAAAACGCTTCTTGTAGAAGTAGCTCAAAATGCATCTTACAGAAATAGATATATAATAAAATCAGCTCAGTCTTTTGATTCTAAACTCACTTTTCGAGAGCAGCTCAGAACGCTTCTAGTAAAATCAGCTCAGAACATTTCTTGTGAAAGTAACTTAAAACGCTTATTATTGAAGTACTGCAATACAAACGAAGTAAACTGGTAACTAAAGCTTGTAAAAGTAGCTCAGAATCTTTCTTGTGAAACTAACTCAAAACGCTTCCTGGAAAAGTATCTCAAAATGCTTCTTTTGAAAGTATAAAAATAGAGCATTCTGGCATGCTTCCTGTAGAGATAGCTCAAAACGCTTTCTGCGGAAAAATATCAAAACACTCCTGATAAAATCAGCGCATAACATTCTAAAGAAATTGTTCTTTGTACAATAAAAGCAGTCATGTCCTTTGCCTTAGAACCTATCTTCTCATAATCCTTCTTGTAAAATAAATTCAAAAAATTTTTTTGTAAGTAGCTCAAAACGTTTCTGGCAAATAAGCTTAGAACGCTTCTTGTGAAAGTATTTGAGAACACTTCCGGTAAAGACAATTGAAAATGCTTCTTGCGGAAAAAGCTAAGAATGCCTCAGGTTAAAGTGGCTCAAACTTTTTCTTGTCCAAAAATCTCAGGAAGCATCTTATAGAAGTACCTCTACAAAAAATCAGCTTAGTTCCTTGAATCAGTGCGCCTTGGAAAAGTAGCCCAAAATCCTTATTGTAAAAGTAACTCGAAACGCTTCTTGGAAGAATATCTGGAAATCCTTCTTTTGAAAGTAGATGAAAACGGAGTAATTTGGCATGCTTCTTGTAAAGATAGCTCATAGCGCTTCTTGCGGAAAAAGATCAAAACAGTTCTGATAAAATTAGCTCATAACTTTCTATAGAAATAGATCTATGTATAATGAAAGCAGTTCTGTCCTCTGACTCAGAACCTACCTTTTAAAAGGACTTCAAAACCCTTCCTCTAAAAGTAACTCAAAGCACTTCTTGTAAAAGCAACTCAAAATAAATTGAAGGACCGCATTAGAGAATTGTTCGCGCGCTCGAAAACGCGGAAAGGTGTTGTCCAAGCGTCTCGTGATATCCAAATTTTAAAATTCAAAAAATTCAGTGAAATTCAATGAAAAAGTGCAAAAAAACTTCCCCAAATTCAATTACTCTTTAAAACATGAATTTGGATATTACGACACTCTTGGACATTACTTTCCCGTGTCTTCAAGGACGCGACCCATCCTTTGATCCGGACCCTTAATTTTTCTCGCAGAAAGAGATATATATTAAAAGCAACTCAGTCTCCTGATTCTAAACGCATCTTGTAAAAGCAGCTCAGAACACTTCTTGTAAAAGCAGCTTAGAAAACTTCTTGTAAAAGTAACTTAAAACGCTTTTTATTGAAGTACTGACGTACAAAACAAGTAAACGGGCAACTACACCTTGTAAAAGTAGCTCAGAATCCTTCTTGTATAAAAGGAACTGAAATTATTTTTTTTAGAAATAGCTCAAACGCTTTTTGTGAACGTAGCTCAAAATTCTCCATGTAAAAGTAGATCGAAATGCTTTCGGTAAAAGTAGTTGCAAACTCATCTTGTTAAAGTAGCTTAAGATGCTTTTTGTAAAAAAACTCGAAACGCTTCTCATTTCGAACTCATCTTGGGAAACTGACTAAAGTCTAGCTCAGAACAAATCTTCTCTTACCTAATTTAAATAACACAATCTCCGTATGTGTTATTGAATCCTCGTTACTGGAACCTTCACTTTCTTTTTGAGGAAGATCTCCCTTTCATGTCAAACCTTAATGATCACCGGTAACGAGATCTTCGACAACACTTGCGTGTTACAAATACGCCTCTACTTAAGGACATGCGTGCAGAAAAATGCACGATCACGTGCGTGCATGACTTTCGATGTATGTAACTAGAAGTGCCCTAATGGGCACCGATTCCACTCGGAAAAAGACAGCAGGGAAGATAGTTTTAATATCGTGATAATGTTTATAATTTAAAAAAAAAAAACACTTTTCAGTTTACCTATGGCAGCATCGCCTCTTCTCCACTTTCTTATCACAAAAAGAAAAAGAAGTAGCTCAAAATACTTCTGGTAAAAGAAGCTTAAAGCGCTTATTGTGGAAATAAGTCTGTCATAACAGCTACTGAGTCCTCTGACTCAGCTCAAAACGCTTCTCATAAAAATAACTCAGAACGCATTTTTAAAAAAAGCTGAGAAATCAGAACCTCTCTTATAAAAGTAGCTCAAAATGCTTCTTATAGAAATATCTCGATAATAAAAGCAACTCAATACTCTGACTCGATACCTCTCTTATAGAAGGAGCTTAAAACGCTTCTTATAGAATTAGCTCCATAATAAAAGCAGCTGACGCAGAACCTCTCTTATGAAAGAAGCTCAAAAAGCTTTTTGTAAAAATATCTCAGTATTCTTCTTATAAAATTAGATCAGAGTGAAAAAAGTTTAAAACGCTCACTATGAAAGTAGCACATAAGGCTATGGATAAAAGTAGCTCAAAGCGATTCTTGTGAATGAACTCAGAACATTTCTTGTAAAAATAGCTTGAAACGCTTGGGCGCCGTCCATAAACTACGTTACCAATTTAACCGTGGGAGGGGGTCGCGATGAAATCAACGGTTGGTAACATGGGGGGGGGGGGTAGTGGAAATAACGCTCCTTCTTCACTTCCTCATCCCAACAAGAAGAAAAGTCGCCCAAAACGATCCTGGTAACAGTAGCTCAGAGCGCCTCTTGTATAAATAAATCTATCATAACAGCTAGTCAATACTCTGACTCAGCTCAAAACGCTTCTTATAAAAATAATTAAAACGCTTTTTTTCAAAAAAGCTGATAAATCAGAACCCCTCTTATAAAAGTAGCTCAAAGGGTTTCTTATAGAAAAATCTCGATAATAGAAGCAGCTCAATACTCTGACTCAGAACCTCTCTTATGAGAGTAGCTCAAAACGCTTGTTATAGAAATATCTCGAAAATAAAAGCAGCTTAATACTCTAACGCAGAACCTCTCTTACGAAAGTAGCTCAAAAGGCTTCTTATAGACATATCTCCATGATAAAAGTAGCTCAATACTGTGACTCACAACCCCTCTTATAAAAGTAGCTTAAAACGATTCTTGTATAAATATCTCAGAATGCTTCTTGTAAAAGTAGATCAGAACGCTTCCTGTGGAAAAAGTTTGAAACGCTTACTATGAAAGTAGCACAGAACGCTTTTGATAAAAGTAGCTCAAACCGATTCTTGTGAAGGAGCTCAGAACGCTTCTTGTGAAGATAGCGTAAGACGCTTAGGGGCCGTCCATAAATTACGTTACATGTTCCCCCCTTTTGCCTTTTCAAATAATTTTTTCCTTTTTCACTGTCTTCGAGAAACTTTCCCCCTTTCCCCGTTTTTACGTTTTTTTGTTTCAATGCGAACTGAATTGAAAGAACTCAATGACAAAATCCAACTTTTTTTGGGAAAAAGTTGTTTTTTTTTGTTAAAAGTATAATTATTTTGTTGAAAATGAAGCTTTTTTGTTGAAAATTCATCTTTTTTGGTCAAAAATTCAACTTCTTGGTTGAAAGTTGAACTACTTTAATAAAAATTAATTTTTTGGTTGAAGTTTCTTCTCTTTGGTTGAATATTCGATTATTTTATTGGAAATTCGCTTTTTCTGGTTTAGAATTAACTTTTCTGACTAAAAATGTAACTTTCCCATTCATAATCGAAAATTGATATCTTCTAGTTGAAAATTCGTCTATTTGGCTAAAAATTAATGTATTTTATTCAAAATTCGTCTCTTGTGGTTGAACACAACTATTTGCTATTCCAAATTCAAATCTTATTTCGTTGAAATATCAACTATTACATGTTTCGTTGAAAATTCATCTTTTGTGATTGAACAATCAAATACTTGTTTCAAAATTGAACTTCTGTTCAAAAAAGTAATTTTTTATGGTTAAAGATTCGTCATTTTAGTTGAAAATTCATCCATTTGATTGCGGAATATTCATCTTCTTGGCTGAAAATTCAACTGTTTGGTTAAAAATTAAGCTATTTATTTGAAAATTCAACACTTTAGTGAAAAATTAACTTGTATGTTGAAAAATTATATTTCTGTGTTGGAAATTCAACTATTTTCTAGATAACTCGTCTTTTTTACTTCAAAATTCGAAAATTTTGATGAAAATTAACGTATTTTGTTGAAAGATCATCTTCTTGATAGAACATTAATCTTTTTGGTAGAAAATTATGCTTATTTTTTAAAATTAATCATTTGGTTAAAAACTCATCTTTCTTGGTTAGAAATTGAACTAAATAGTTGAAAAATAAACTACTCTCTTAAAAACTCATTTTATCGAGATTCACCTTTTTTGTTGAAAATTCAAACATGTTGATGAAAATTCATTGTTTATTTGGTTAAAAAATCATTTTTTCAAGTGAAAACAACTATTCCATTTTAATTGAAAATTTATCATTTATGAGTTGAAAATTCAAATGCTTTCTAAAAAATTCATGTGTTTTGTTGAAAATTCGTCTATTTGGGTAGAAAATTAATGTTGTTTGTTGAAAATGTATCTTTTTTGTTGAGGATTTGACTACTGGGTTAAAAATACATCTTTTCTGGTTGAATTCAACTATTTTGTAAAAAGTTATCTTTCTTCATTGAAATTTAACTTTCTTTTTTAAAATTCCCCCTTTTCGGTTTGAAAGTAAACTGTTTTCTGAAACAGTTGACTTTTTAGCTTGAAAACTAAATTCTTTTGTTGAAAATTAGTCTTTTTGGGTAGATATTTAATCTCATTTGTTGAAAATTCATCTTTTTGTCGAGGATTGAACTATTTCGTTGAAAATTAGTTTTTTTTTTGTTGAATTTAATTGGTTGAAAATTCGCGTTTTTTTTATTTTAAAAGTAATTAGAACGGGTAACGCTAAACGGTGCTAGATCCAATCAGCCTAGTTTTAGAGGAGAGACCTCCGATTGTTAAATACTTGTTAAAATCCTATAATAATTGTAGAATTGTTTAAGAAATTGAATATTGGAGTATATTTCATTCATTTAGTTTGAATTCTTTGAAGTTTCAAAATATTTGCATAGGCGTATATAATAAATTTTTAGATAAAGTATCGAAAAACCTTAATTTTTCACTGAACTAGGTGTCAAAAGGTGAGAAAGTACAATTTTTAAAGAAAACTCAATTTCGCTAAAAGTGGACTCAGCGTCCATTAACTTGATTGTTTAAACCAAAAAGTCAAGTATTCAACTTTTGTTTGAAAAATTATGTTTTTCATTCAGAAGTTCAAATATGTGGTTAAAAATTCTTTTTTCTTTTGAAAATTCATCTTTTTGGGTGGAAAATTAATCATATTTGCTGAAAATTCATCTTTTTGGTTCAGAGTTCCACTATTGGGTTGAAAATTTTTCTGTTTTGGATGAATTCAACTATTTGATTGAAAATTCATCTTAATTGATTAAAAATCAACTCTCTGGTTGAAAATTCAACTGTCTGCGATTTTCTACCAATAGAGGTGAATTTTCAACCCAAAAAAACGAATTAAAAGAAATTACCTTTTAACCAAACAGTTGCATTAACAAGCAAATAATTAAATTTTCAACCCAAAAAGGCGGATTTTCAAAAACAAAAAATTTACCTGTAACCTTACACTTGCATTAGCAACAAAATAGTTAGATTTTCAACCCAAAAATGTAAATTAACTGTAAATAAAATGTAAAAACAAAAATTAAGTTTTAACCATACAGTTGCATTAACAACCAAATAGTTAAATTTTGAATCCAAAAAAGCGAATTAAAAAAAACTAACTTCCATCCAAACAGTTGCATTACCAACCAAATAGTTAAATTTTCCAAAAAAAAGTAATTTTCAACCAAACAATTGCATTAACAATCAAATAGTCAAATTTTCAAGCCAAAAAACGATTTTTTTTCAAGACAGTTGAATTTTCAACAAAAAAGTTCATTTTCAACCTATAAAATGAATTCTTTACCAAGAAAGATGATTCTTTTACCATAAAAAATAAGATTTCGATCCAAGAGGCCAATTTTTTAACAGACCAGTCAAATTTCCGACGAAAAAATGACTTTGAAAAAGAGTTTAATTCTCAATAAAGTTAATAAACTTTTAACAAAACAGTTGAATTTTTAATCAAATAGTTTAAGTTTCAAACTACAAAATGCATTTTCAACCAAATGGTCGAATTTCCAACCAGAAAAAATTGAAATTCAACCAGAAAATGTTGTATTTTCAACCGAATATTTTAATTTCCAACCAGTGGAGTTAAATTTTCAACTAAAAAGTTCATTTTCAACAAAGAAAGATGACTCTCCTCCTATCAAAGATGAATTTTCAATCCGAAGTACGAATTTTCAACAAAACAGTTAAATTTTTGACCAAAAAGATGACTTCAACAAAATAGTTCAATTTTCAACGGAATAAATGAACTTTCAATAGAATAGTTGAATTTTTTACCAAATAGCTGAATTTTTAGACTACAAGAAGGAATTTTTAACCAAGAAGATTAGTTTTCTACCAAAAGACGAATCCTCAACTAATTAGATGAATTTTCAACAAACAAGTTTTATTTTCTACACAAAAAGATATACTTTCCAACAAAACACATGAATTTTCTACCAAATAGTTGAATTTTCAACTTATAAATGGTTATATTTTCAATAAAAAATGGAATTGTTGAATTTTCAGATGAAAAATTGATATTTAACGAAATAAAAGACGAATTTTCAACAAAAGAGTGAAAGTTTCAACCAAAAAATAAATTTTTAACAAAATACATTAATTCGCAACAAAATTGTTGAATTCTGAAACCAAAAATACGAATCATATACAGAAGAGTTGAATTTTCAACCCAAAAATATGATTTTTCGACAAAAAAGTTAATTTTTTACCAAATAGTGCAATGTTCAAATGACTAGTTTGATCATCAAAAAAATAGCTGAATTTTCAAGTCAAAAAGACGAGTTTTCTACAAAACAGTTGAATTTTTAACCAAATTTTTATTCAAGTATATGAATTTTCAACAAAAAGATTGATTTTCCACCAGAAAAGACAAGTTTTCAGCAAACTACATTAATTTTCATCCAAATAGTTGGATACAGCAAAAAAAACACGAATTTGCAGCTAAAAAAGATAAATTTTCAGACTAAAAAAACGAATTTGCAACCAAAAACGAATTTATAGTCAATAAAGAAGAAAAAATTCATCAAAAATGTTAAATTTTCAGGCCGAAAAAAGGAATTTTCTACAAAACAGTTAATTAAATAATGAATCTTCAAGCAAAAAACGAATTCTTTACAGAGTACACTGGAACCTCGATTTAGAGAGGGTCTCGGATATGGTCCGCGATGACCGTGACTCAATTCCAAGAATTTGTATGATGTAAACAATCAGGCAGAACTGCGGAACTCCGCTGAGCTTACGCACATCTCTCTCGGACCCTTGGACCTTCTCATCAACGAATGCGAGGCAGGCGGCAATCCTCTCTCTCGGCCCCTTGGACCCCTCATCAGCGAATGCGAGCCGGCTGAAATTCTCGGAAGGCGTACATGGAGGGCACATAAATAGAGGTTCTAGTGTAGTTTCACTTTGAAATATAGAAGATGAATTTTCAACGAAATACAAGCATTTTCAACCAAATGGTTAAATTTTTTATTAAAAAGACAAATTATCAACCAAAAATGAAATAGTAAAAATTCCAGTTGAAAAATTGATTTTCGATTATAGGAGACTTACTTTTTCCAAAACAATTCAATTTTCAACCAAAAAAGATTTTAATTCTTAATTAAAAATGATTCCATTCAACCAAGAAAGACGAATTTTCAACGAAATAGTTGAATCTTCGACTGAAACAGATTAATTTTCAATCAAACAGGATGGCTTTTCAACAAAATAATCAAATTTCCAACCGCAAGAGGTGAATTTTCAACCAAGAAGATTAATTTTTCACTAAAAAAGACAAATTTACGACAGAATATATGAATTTTGAACGAAATGGTTGAATTTTCAACCAAAAAGATTAGTTTTCTACCAAAAAGACGAATTTTCAACCATAGAAAGGAATTTTTAACTAGAGTGATGAGTTTTCAAAAAAAACAAATGATTTTTCAATAACGTAGTTCCACTTTCAACCAAGTACCTGAATTTTCAACCAAAAGACATGAAATTTTACAAAAATGTAATAGTTGATATTTCAACAGAAAAAAGATTTCAATTTTAGATCACAAAAAGTTGAATACTCGAATCATCAAATAAAACCAAATAATTTTAATCAAACAGTTGCATTTTTGACCAGGAGTATCTCTTTTCTACCAAAAAAACAGATTTTCAACAAAATACGTAACTTTCAAACCAATAGTTGAATTTTCAACAAAAAATGCATTAGTTAAATTTCCAGTTAAATAGATTGATATTCAAACAAAAAAGACAAAGAATTTCAACAAAATAGTTAAATTTTGAACCGAAAAGGTAAATTTTCAACTTAAATGATGAATCTTCAAACAAAAAAATGAATTTATAAGAAAGTGTTTCCTCTTTCAACCAAGCGGCTGAATTTTCAACCAAAAGAGGTGAATTCTTAACCAAAAAGAATCAATTTTTAACGAAAAATGCGAAAGTCGATATTTCAACCAAAATTTCTTCAATTTTGAAAACAAAACATTTAAATTCATCCAAAAAAGACGAATTTCCAACAAAATAGTTGAATCCATAACTGGAACACATTATTTTTCAACCAAACAGCTGCATTTTTAACTAAAGAGATTATTTTGCTACCAAAAAAAGACAACTTTTCTATAAAATAGGTAAATTTCTAACCATAAGGATGAATTTGTAAATTCAATGCTAAATTTCTGACTAAAAAAATTAATTCTTAACAAGGCATTTGAAATTAAAGAGATTATTCTTCTACCAAAGAAGACAAATTTTTAACAAATTAGTTGAATTTCCAGCCAAAAAGGATGACTTTTTAACAAAATTGTTGTATTTTTAACAAAATAATTATATTTTCAGCCAACAATATAATAGTAGACTTTTTTACTACAATATATAATTAGGAACTGGAATTTCTTTCTTCTTTTTTTTGCTAGCTAACTTATAGACTAAATTATAATAGTTCAAATAAACATTGAAGTTCATTTTTAATAATTTAAAAATAATATGTTAGAAAACTAGAAATCACTTTTAAAACTAATTCGATAATGGTTCTACGTTTATTTAATTAACAGAATTTATATGTATGTTCGTTCCCTAAGTTTACAAGGTCTTAGTAATATTTTAGGGGTCGGGCGGGGGGCTAAAGCAAGTCTTACGGTATCTTACATGGGGGCAGGCGGTTTGAAAATTTAAGAAAAACACCTTACGTAATTGTGGATGGCCCCAAAGCAGTTATTTTTCAATTTTGTAGAAAATTTTGTTCACCACTAAGCAATTTATAACTCAGCCTTTTTATTAAAATAGAACAACACTTTGTATTATATGAATTGCTCTTTTTTTAAAGGGGCCTCCCAAAAAATTTTGCAGGGGGGCCTCAACGTTTCTAGTTACGCCACGGCCCCTTAGCGAAGGCATATTGTCAGAATAAAAGTGAAATCCGTGTCCGAATTTGAGGTCAAAATAGGACCTTTCATAATACATGAATTAGAGAAGGAAAGCCCATCTAAATATCTTGATTTGAAATTTTTTTAGACTATTCTTACTAATTGTTTGCATTTTTTCCTTGTGCCTGGATAATTTGCTAAATGAGTCACCTGGGTAAGTGTTCTCACGATGAGAACAGAAGAAAAGTATGTGCCCCGTGTGGCAAAACAAATATCTTCGAAAATAATAAGCCAGAACTTTTTCTAATAAATGAAAATACTGAAGATCTAGTTAAAACATTCATACTGAAGGATCTTGTTGTGAATGATAAGAAATTTCCTTAAGCCATATGATAAACCAGTTATGTTACTCTACTTGACGCTAAAAAACGAATTTTCAAAAGACCTTTCTAAAATATGCCAAATTATGGAGATTTAATACTACCAAAAGAGACTCGGTTAACAAAAGGTACTTGCAATTGCTACATATGTTTAACGGGCAGGTTGACAGAACACAATAAAATCGTGAGAGGTAGAGGCGACAAAAAAAGTTTAAACGAGACAATTCATGCATCCACTGGACTATATGGATCTTCAGAAACACAGAAACTTCCAGTTCCTCCAGTAGAAAAAGAAAGCTCGACAAATTCCGTTAGGCTATGTAATACATGTTTCCATGTTATCGGCAAGGGTAAAAGTCACATTTGTAAGAATCCGAAAACAAATATAGTAAAAATCATTTAAAATCTTCCTGAGAAGAAACAGGAGCAAATCGTAACTAGTATTATTAAGAATAAAGCTAAGCCTGAAACTCATAATAATGCACAACTAAGAAACATTGAGTTAAACTTTTCCACTGGTTGCCCGAAAACGAGAATCGTTGTAAATCCAAGCGAAAAAAAGAACGTTTCATTCACCAAAGAAAATGAAGATAATTTTCGGGTTAATGTGAAAATGCATCAACCAAACAAAAACGACCTGTTGTGTATGCAAATGCTGAAATACTTCTCGATGCAATCATATACAGCAGAAATTTACAGAGAAACGTCATTGTGAAATTCACGGCTGATGGAGGCCAAGGTTCTTTTAAAATAAGCTTCACTGTACTTCCCGAAGATTATTCATCTAACTCAACATCACAAGACATCATACATGACAGTAATCATAGTAATGACGACAGTATGAGGTCGAGTGTAGAGGATTTAAATGTGTTCACCCGGAAAAGAACACTTTATTCTGAGGGTGGCAGTATGGGCAAGAAATGTAAGCTTTTTAGTGTGTATAGATTAGTATTGTTATGCATAGTTCCTCAAATGAAAGAGTCGCATGAAAATGTCAAACTGTTATTCAAATTAACAAAAATTAACAATATTTCGTTCAAACTTCTTGCAGAGTTCAAGCTTTTGCTCATTATAAATGGACAACAAACTGCAACCGCAAGTTTTCTCTGTCCATACTGCTTTATCTCATTAGCTGACTTGAGAAGCCACACAAATCATGAAGACAACCTAACTACTGCTGCTCATACAACTGATAATTCAGGAATGAAAAATTGTATGGAATTGAAAACGTATAGAAATTTGCGAGTTGATTATAAAAAAATTTGTCTCACAGGAAAAGATCGAAAATCTAGTAAAGAGTGTCATAACACAGTTAATCTTCCTCTCTTTACTACTGAAGATGACGATATCTATGTTTTACAGAAAGGTATTATTCCTGAACTTCACGTTCTCCAGGGTTTTGTGAACCACTTATTTTGAAAGGTCTTGGCTCCCCTGTTAACTCTAGGAAAAAATTTATTTTGGCCTAAGAAATTGAAGCTTAATGCGAAACATTACCATGGAGATTGTTTCGAAGGTAATGCATGTAGACAACTGCCGAAGGAAGCTGATAAGCTTCACTGTAACATTGAAAATTCATGTTACTTTTACACATATTGAAGAGGGTTTGAAGCATAAAGATTATGATAATGGCTATAAATTTATGTCCGAGCAAGCTGGAGAGACGATTTATCATGAATTTTTGAAGACCTGGGCACACTATCAAACAGATGATATGAATGATGAATCTTATTTACCTCAATTTTTCAGATCAGTAGTTGAATTTTCATCACTCCATATTCAACATTAATATATTATTTGATTTAATATAATCTTATAATTTTATATAACCCACAACAATATATAAGAAGAAACAAGTAGAAAAGCATAAAAACAAAAACCATGAAAAAAATAAAAAAAACCGTCAAGAATGTAAAAAAAATGGAACCACATGACCACTACGTCCTCGCCGTTGGTGCTGGGTCACTCTAGACGTGGTTTATGTATAATATTCGCTTCATAGATATTCTACTCACATTTTTAAATGAATAAAACGTTGTAAATAATCAATTGAAAACATTTTTTAACCCACTTTTACTAATTATTCGTGATATTTTTACACTATAAGAACTGAAATATAAAAATGTGAATATCTCGAGAGAAGAAGCAGCTAGGATTTTGAGCTTGGTGGATTTTGAACTTATAGATGATGCAAAAAAAGCCTGTGAAAACCGTTTGTGGGTACATTCTCATAAAACTCAAACCTGGTTCAGGACCTCTGTGAGCTATTGGTATTGATGCATATGCGTTTGTGTTGTGCAATAAAACGGTCTTCAGGCTTCGTTTAGAAGAGTCCATGAAGAAACCTCCATCCATCATCTGTGTAAACTACTGGTTTCAATTTATTTATAAGTCCATTGTCATCCGTGCAATAGACTAAAGACAGTTCTTCATCAAGATGAAGGTTTTTCCGAAAATGCTGTTCTCTGTTCCGATAAAGACTTCATTTCTTTTGCTTAATTTCCTTTCTTCTCAAAGCTGAAGCAAGGTGTTCAGCGCCATCTTCAGCTCATCCCAACTCTCGAATAAAGTCATTTAATTCTTTTTGAGTCCACGTCTCTGAACATCTCGTTCTTCTGTCATATGTAGTGTATTCGTTGCCGGCTGTTTCACATTCAGTATCGGAATCTTCACTAATGCTTGTGTATTTCTCATGTTCTTACACTGCTCTGGTTTTTTTAGTTTTAGTGTAGGTTTGACCATTTATGCCGACAGTAGCGCATCTGCAAGGGAGTCGCGAACTGAAATATAGTTATGTGTTGGTGCACGTATGTGTGTATGTTATTTGGATGTATTGTATGAATTTGAATGTATTGTCGAATCTAAAATTACAAAAAATGAACGAACTGATGCAAAATTATACAAATTTATTACGAAAAATATAATATTTAACATTTTTCGGCATAAATTTGTACAATTCTGCATTAATTCTCCAATTAATGAACAAGTGCATAACACATGCACCTGACGTTATCCTGTGGCTGTCGATGGGCAAAATGTGGAAAATTAGCGAAATTAGTGCCAAATTATACAAATTTAACACGAAAAATGTGCAAGTAATGTTGCCTGCAACATTTTTTGGGATAATTTTGTACAATTATGCATTAATTCTCTAATAAATGAAGAAATGCAGAACGCATAAACTTGACGATGACATGCAGCTACATATGCGACATAACCTCACAAGGCATTAAGATGGTGAATGAAAAAATATTTGAACAAAATATTACCCCCACTTCTAACTACAGTAGAGCCATCTAACATGAAGTGGATAACTACAAAAGTATAAGTGGTCAAACGCGCCCATGAGAGTTGACCCAGTCTACAGCGTCTACTGAAATGTCTGCAGCTTTTTCCATTTGTGGTTCTATTACCGAATTATCATAAGTAACTGATTTTTTGCTGAAGATTCCCCATTTCTTCGCATCGTTCATGCAGAAGTAACGATCCCTTTCATTTTGCGGTTTCCATATTGCTGGGACAGTAAACTTCCCCCAATAGTATAAAAAAGATGAAAAAGAAAGAGAGTGAGGTTGATTTTGGTTGACTCTTTGCTTCTTCTCCCACTATTCTCTTGTTTGTACATTTATTGTACGTTTCGGTCTTTAAGAAGCTTCTATTGTTTCAACTATCTTCGCATTTGTACATTGCATGACAAGCGGAGAATATAATATGAAGAGTCTAGCTTTCATCTTGTTTTGGAAACTTAACGTTAAAGTATTTTGCATACATGTCCGAAATTTTTTTAGCAATGTTCTTCCGATATCTTGGAATATCGTATTTCATACAAATCTAACAAAATTGATCCTGACTGTTTACACAACTGTGCGCTTGTTTCAATTTTTTTTCATTTTTGGAAGCCATGGTTATTTTAATCCCCGCACGTTAAGGATCTCGGCCAGATCGCAGGCGAGTCCACCGTCCTGGGGGTAATAACCCTCATACCTCTCCAGATCTAAGTATGAGGGCTTTCCGGCTTTGATGAGGACAATGTCAACTCATCGCCGGACACACTGCGGCTTCATTCTGACACCATAACGTTCCCTTGCAGAGCAGCGCGCCTTCGCTGGCTTCGTTGCTGACTTGGCTGGAAGGTGAATCATTCTACACATCCCTTTTCAGGGCAATTGTCATCATCCACAGTACCTAGTGCAGCAGCAGGTATTGACACTAAATTTTCGAGTAAATTCAATAAATGAAAATAAATGGACACCTAAGTCCGATGATTTATAAGTGAATCATAACACAAGAGGCTCAGAACTCATGGTTCACAAGCAACGAAGGAAGTTTTCTCACAATGAATATTATAAGCAAGACTTGTCAAAGAGGAGATTGTTGTAATGCGGTTTTTTCTTCAATGCCTGAGACTTGTTTCATATTATGTTGATCTGACTTGAAAACTAGGTTCCGCGTTTCAAAATCCATAAAAATACGATGCTGGCCTACAGATTTCTGCTTGAACAATATTTCTTGAAAATTATGTTATGGAATTTTCAGTAATATCACTAATCTGGCCTCATTCTTGAATCCAGCTACATCAAATCCATTCAAAACATTTCTTCTCATCACATACTCAAAAATGAGGTTTTCTCAGGTTATGTCGGAAACGAATCGTGAAAGGTGCTATTTTGACCTCAGATTCGGATCCAACGACTCAAAATACATAGGAATACATGTGTCTCGTTAAAAGTTTTGGACCTTTCTCTGTGTGGCTGTGAAATAAATCATAATTCTTTAGTAAATATTATCGATTGTAAAAAAGGCACTCCTGTAAAATTCATTTGAGAAATAAAAATGATTAAAAGCCCGAAGGCTTCTGCTCGTTTTATTAGAACGAGTGGCTATAAACTCAAGAGCATTTCGTGTCGTCATGGCGGCATTTTTCGCGCATTTTAAGCATTCAAGCACCCTTCTGCCTAACTGCAATCTTTCACGGTCTCGGGCGATCAAGTGGTCGGATATTTTATTCGCCTGAAATATTCGAAGACGAGTAATGCATCCATCCATGATTCAAGTGGCGCTTCTGAAACGTTCTCGAGAAATTAAACGGCCGCATGAACAAGTCAAAGATCAGAAACATTTGCAGCAAAATGACACTCTATAATCAGCCCAACCGATTTTTTACAACTTTTTAAACCCTTCTTCAATTACTCTCTCAAGTTTTGACGACAATTAGCAAAATTTAGCACCGAGACGAATCCTCAATTGCTCAAAACGTTGGTACCAAACAAGGGTCTTCTTGTTTGGTCGGATTCGATATCGAAACAACTACGATGTTTCTTTACCCCATCTGCAAAAAGT
>JAUMHM010004101.1:0-18180 GCA_032362435.1 Melikaiella ostensackeni | reverse complement strand
CTTTCTTTCGGTTTTGATCAATTAGAACTTATGGTTAAAACGCCAAGGCAAAACTGAATTTTTGAACATCTAAATCAGAGAAATACAACGACGTTTTGACCCTCCTGTGGGTCTTCTTCAGGTTTCCAAAAAGTGTTACATTTTCAATGAATAATCGAAGAAATCGATTTTTCATTAAACTTCACCAAAAAAACTCAAATTTTTTATTAAACTTTTGTTAAACTTTTATTAAACTTCACTAAACATAGATTTTTTATTAAAAGTGTAACATTTACTTTCTGGCAACCTCTTCTATTTTTATGAGGTTTCCAATAAAATGCGTTGAACACCAATTCAAAACCGCATCGTAAAATGTGAAAATTGACCAATTTCTTTTTCTTTTTCAATACATTTCTATATGACTTCAAAATTTTCTTGAGTTATAAGCCTGAAGAATACCTACAGGAGGATCGAAACATCGTTGTATTTTTTGGATTTGGATGTTCAAAAATTAAAATTTTGACTTGGTGATTTTCACCATGAGTTTTAATTGATCGTAAGGCCGAAAGAAGGAACTCGCGTTTTTTTTTGAGTATATATTTATACACTGCAACCTCGATTGAGCTCGAGTCTCGGGTATTGCCTCGATGATCGTGAATCCGTTCCAAGAATTTCTATGATTTGAACAAGTCAGGGCCATATGAACCAGTGCTCCCAACGCTGGCTCCACGTGGTACTGCGCATGCGTCGTGCATGGCGTCTGATTGGATGCTTTTCGCGCGCTGTTTAAAACGCTAAAAATATATTTTGGTTTATTATGAATAATGTCTTTTCAACTTATAGATTTATCCATTAGACCAAAATTCATGAATTCTGAGCAAAATAGAAAATAATTAAATCACTATTCTGTAAATGAAAAACATACTTTAATAGAATGATGAATTATAAATATTATAATATATATTATGATGTACTATAAATATGATAAATAAATCAATTATTTTTTTTATTTACATAATAGTACTTTAGTTAATTTTAATTTTGGTCTAATGGATAATTCTGTAAGTTGAAAAGCCATTATTTATAATAAACAAATATATATACTTTTTAGCGTTTTGAACAGCGCATGAGTTTTAATGAACGTTATCTTTGAAAAATGTTCAAAAGCTCAAACATAATCTAAAAAAAAACTGGTCCAATTGACGAATGATTGGCATACAATTTTCCTGAGACAAGGGTAAACTGAATATTTAGCTGAAATGAGGAACAAATTTCGCTGTTACACTTCAAAATATTCTCTTGCCTGCTTACTTACTTTAAACGTTTGAGGACCGCTAAGCTTCTCATTTAAAATGAGAGCTTTTTCTCTAATAATCGGCCCGGACATTGAATCACCTATGTCTCACTTGCTCAAACAATTCTAACACAGCAGCATCCAAGTCCGTATTGCCACTTGGTTTCGACGATTTCTTCCTCCAATATTCATAACTTTTAACCTTTTTTCTCAACTCAGATTCGCGAGCTATGAGGCGCTCGTACGTTCTCTCACAGATACCATATTTCTGTAAAATAGACTATTTTGAGGCACGTGATTTCACTTTTCCCACAAGCTCGTATTGCTCTTCGAACGTTAAACGCATCCTTTTTGATATTTCTGTAACGCATAACAAAAAATAACCGAAACACTGAAAGTGAACTGAATCAAACTGACGAAATTATCCGCTTGGTGCACTAGCCGCTTTGTGTTTACGGTACTGTGTAATTGCTTCGAGATCGCCGCGCCTCTTTCCCTGCCCCTTGGACGTCCTCATTTAGGAATGCGAGCCGGCTGGAATTCTCGGAAGGCAGTAAATCGAGGGGAAATAAATCGAGGTTCCAGTGTATATATAATAAAGAATTTGATCAAACAACCATCGCAGGGACCCCCTGGGAATGACTGCCATCCAAAAGTGACACATGCTCCCAGTAGAACCGCGGTAAATCACACCTATGGCCACGTGTAACGACCGTGTATTCGGGTGTCCACATGGCACGATGAAATCACAACGACAGGCGGGCGAAACCCTCGTTTGTCTTGAGGACACGGAGCGACCCAAGAATGACAGCTCTCTGCAACCATCTCGCAAGTGCGTTGGCATATGTTTGGCACGCGGGTATGGCTTCGAGGTTACGAATCAGCGATGGTTTCGCAACTCCGAGAGTATCGATCACAAGGACAATTATTTTAACCAAATATCCTTGGTATATGTGTGGCAGCTCCCTTATAAGGTCTCGATACGGTTCCCCCTTTTCCTTTTCCTTGACTGTAACGTTGCTGTCGGTCGGAGCCGAGAATTGGATCACGAACTCGTTTTCGACAATTGACCCTATCTCTATGGGAGCGTTCGGCAGGACAGGGTCGCGGTCAACAACATAAGAGCGATGAAGATGGTAATAAAACACTCTTAGCGCCGCATTGTGTCTGTAAGCATACTTCGTTCACGCGTGAGTGGGATAAGCGGATAGTATGTGCCATAGGTGCTTAGAGTGTGCATGACACGCTCTGCACCTGTCGCTAGGAACTTCTTGATGTAAGATACGGCTACGGTATATTAAGGTGGAAATGACACCGTCCTGGCACGCGAAAATGAAACCCTCTGTGCCTGAATTAAGTCCGAATGATTTAAGGAAAGCAAATGTTAACTCCTTCGACAAGGAGTAATCTTTTACATTTCTGTGAATGTTTCCGTGCATTTTCTTGTCGTGGAGCTGTCCGAGGGCCATGCATATGCATGGTCTTACGTGTCGTGATATCGAGGGCCGTGAGCTCGTGCTTCGTCCATGGAACCACCCTAAATGAATAAAGTAAAACCGGGACGGCAAGCATATTAGTTGCAGATATCTTGCTCAACGCCGACAGATCGGAAGACAAATCTGTCGAAGGAGACGCTTGTATCTGCTTCGGAGAGCCTTCTTCACTGATGCTATATCTGATGTTATATACTATAGATAGTTGAAAATGTTTATTTCGCCGCAATCTTCCGACTAAACGTCTGAAGTATGCCAAATATATATTTATTTCGGCCACCGCTGCCACCATCAGTTCGTTACAACCCAATCTTTTTCACTACCATCTCTGTATGTTCTTTTAATAAACTGGTTGCGAAGGCTTCCGACTGCCATCCTTATAACGAATCTACAAAAATTGTTTTCTTTAGTTTTTATGTGGGTTATCGTGCATTCAATTCTCATCATCCTCTCACGTCCCGAGCAAAAAGGCGTGGGTAGTTTGAAAATATGAGAATGAGAGAGACCAGTGTTGCCGATTACGTCAGGTTGGTAAGGTCTGACTAATTATTTGTTGTGGGTACGTTGTCACTAACAATCCTTTTCGGATCGCGTCAAAATAGTGTTTGAAATAAATAAGGTGTAGTTCAGATTTTGTAATGTTTATTTAAGACAAAGAATAAACAATTAGCTAATTAATATATAAAAAACTTCTTTTACCTTTCTATTCCAGAAAGGGCAAGAGAGATTGGCTTGTCGATTGTATCCCCGATATGTTGTAGAATACCGACGAAATTCTACCGGGTGTTTGTTTTATTTAATTTGTATTATACGAATTAATCGAAATCAAATTCAATAATAAGTTCTTTCGTGAACGTTAAGCTAGCGGACTTTATCTGGAAAGTGACTTGTTTGACGACCGAAAGTCTCGGTCGAAGGCACTTTGTTCAAAACTCAATGCCTCGTTAACTGTTTCACGGTGAGATAAAAGTGCACAATTTATTCAGAGCGGTTCTCCGTTAAGGAACATTTTACAATGATGTAAAAATCGCGACTTAGTGAAAGTGGTTCGTACTTCGAGGATTAATTTGACAGCGTATCTGCTTGGAACCAAAGACGACCATTGCGAAAATGGTCGGGGCTTTTATAGTAAATTCATCCCCTTAGCTTTGGTAAATCTGAGCGATGTCACGTTCTCGCGCAAAAGTGGTAATGGTTACGTTGTCACGTTCTCGAGCAAAACTAGTAATGGTCACGTACAGGGCGAAACGATCCCAGTTTCTACATTGAACACCCCTAGTTTACCTAGATCGGCACGTTTAATGACATTTTTACCAAACTATGGGCGAATCATGATATGCTCTAACATTTTACTTTAATAATTAATTGAGCAAGTTCCCCTGCTGATTCGTATTATTGTTTGTCATTTTTTCCATATTGAATACTTTTGATCGATATTGGATATCGATAGATAACGAATTTCACTGTCCTTCTCTTGCTCTTTCATAGATTAGTGCTTAATCCTAGATAATAGATGCAGACACGTTTAGTACGTGTTTGCAACCATTTGATTACATAAGTCTTCCTTATTTATTTAAGCATTTGATATAATTCATAGTTTCTCTTTTAGTCGATATGTAATTCAGTTATATTTCCACAGATGTGTGTCACACTCAGTCTTATGATAATTATACTATCTAAATGTGACTGAATTACCGATGTTTAAGTAAGCCTATCTACTCATGGTAATAAGTCGCTAATTAGCTCACGTTTACTGCCTTATCGACAGTAGCCGATTTATCGCCGGTTGGATATGACAGTAGTGACGGCTTACCATATAGGTGATTATCTACTGTGACAATTCTAATATACTTTTCGCTTGTCTTTACGACAAAATTTGAAAATTTGGAAGCACGGTATAAGCAGTCGTGCTTGCGTGCAATTCTTGAAGGGTCAACCCTGTGAGGGCTGCTTTTGTTAAAACAATCGAAAATTACGACCAAAATGAAACTACTCTGAAATAATTGTTAGGGATCTTATTCGAGGAAATATTGAGAAATTTCCGCAGTAATCAAAATGGCTAGCCCCACTGATTTTTCGAACAACTCAACGACACAGGGGATGATGTTCTAATATCCCCTCGAAACCACCTTTGGAGTGACATTGATCTGAATTAACTTTGAGGGATGCTGGAAATTTTTTGTTTATCCCCCACTTAGGATGATCAAAGAATTTCTCGAGTAATGAAAGTGGTTAGTTGCGATTCGATTAAGAAAATGAACATTTTGTAGTAAATCCCACCTTCTTTACTTTTTCCAATATTTTGAAAAAGTTTGCCCTTTATAGGAATGCGGGCGAAACCATTTTTGAGGCCAGAAGAATTTTCTTTGCTGAGAAAATATTTTTTGCACGTTTTTCGTAAATGATGCAAGATATCACATACGAGCATGTGACATTTTTTGCAGAACTTCTCCGCGAACTGTTTTCCCGAAAAATGCGAATATTCTATTTTATGAAAAAATCTCCTGGCCACAAAAATGGCTTAGCCCGCATAAAACTCACCGGACTTATTATTAATTCAAATACCCAGGGGATGATGATCTAACATCCCCAGGAAACCAACCTTGCAGTGACACTGATCTGAATTCACTTTCTAGGAGTGCTATGCAGAAATTCTTCGATCTTTCTAAGTAGGGGTTGAAGAAAAGTTACTAGCACCCATCAGAGTAAATTCAGATCAGAAATAAAACTTCAGAAATCCTTCGATCTACCTAAACAGGGGATGATCAGAAGAATGTAGCACCCCCTGAAGTAAATTAAGATCGGTGTCACTCCGAGGGTGGTTTCCTGCGGGAATGAGAACATCATCGTTAGGTTCAGTGAGTTCATAAAAAAATCTGAGAGACAAACACGTTGATTACTTCAGAAGTTCTTTGATCTTCCTAAGTAGGGGATGAACAAAAATGTCTAGCACCCCTCAAAGTGAATTCAGATCAGTGTCACTCCGAGGGTGGTTTCCTGGGTATGTTAAATCATCTACCCCCGGTTGATTGACCTCATTACTTTAGAAATTCTTCAATCTTCCTAAGTAGGAAATGTACAAAAATTTCTAGAACCCCTCGAAGTAAATTCAAATCAGAGTCACTCCGAGGGTGGTTTCCAGTGGATTTTAGAACATTATCCCCTGGGTCATTGAGTTGTTCAAAGAATCAGTGGGGCCAACCACTTTGATTACTTCAGAAATTCTGCGATCTTCCTAAGAAGGAGATAAATCAAAATTTCTAGCACCCGTCAAAGTAAATTCAGATCGGTTTCACTCGTAGAGTGGTTTCCTGGTTATGTTAAAACATCATTTCCCAGTTCACTGAGTTCACAAAAAGTTAGTGGGGCCAACCTTTTTCATTACTTCGGAAATTCTTCGATCTTTCTGAGTAGGGGATGAAAAAAAATTTCTAGTAACCCTGAAAATAAATTCAGATCAGTGTCACTCCGAGGGTGGTTTTCTGGGGATATTAGAATATCATCCTTTGAGCCATTGAGTTATTAAAAAAATCCATGGTGCTAACAACTTGGACCAATGCATGCAGTTAAAAACAAACGAGTCAACGTGATGTCAGATGATTTATCATTAATTATTTGAAGATTGGCAAAAAATTCTGGCCCGCTCCTGTTTGCTGCGCCGCGGAATTCGTGCGAACTATATAGAAATTCGTCACAGAAATATTACCACCGCCACGTCGAGTGATCTCACCTTCCCACCCTGGCGAGCGCCATTGTGAGGAGGCCAAAGGGAGAACCGACGGTCCCTTACACAGTGTTGGACTTCCGCTCATGCACGCATGACTGCTTATACCGCGCTCCTGATTGGTCTAGCCTAATTATTTTAAAACTCAAAAACTACAACTTCAACCAATTTTCGAAAAAAGAACTTTCGATTTTTTTAAATATTTTTATACAGCTATATAAGTCCAGACAGTGTAACCTGGAACACCCTGTACACGTATATTGATTATTGCATAAATACCTGTTTATCTTTTTATTTAATAAATGAAAATCACTTCTCCACCAACCAAGATAATTAGTTAGACCTCCTTGGATGAGGAGAATTGATTTCACGATCGCCCACATAAAAAAAGAAAAACATCTTTCTGAATTCGTTATGAAGATGACAATTTGAAGCCTTCGCAACCAATTAAATAAAAGAATATACAGAGACGGAAGTCGAAAAGAGTGGGTTGTAACAAACTGATGGTGACAGCGGTGGCGATAATATTCAGTGGGCTATAACCGCCGTCTTCGCTACTAGTAATCAACTGTTACTAGCCAATAATTTTTTTTTTACATAAAAATTCCCAAAAAATAATTTGTCTCACCCGTTTGGCCGAAATGATTATTTGAAGAAAAAAGATTTGTATCAGCCGTATGACCGAAATAAATATTTACCTGGCATAACTTCAGCCGTTTGGCCGAAGGAATGCGTCTTGAGCCAATTTCTTCATGTTGCATCAAATTCACGATTTACTTAAATTTTGTAATTCCTAATACATGTGAAATTCTTCTCAAGAGAAACTGTCCTCAGTCGTTCGTCTGAGACAAGTAGCTTTGAGGAAATTATTTTCAGCCGTTTGGCCAAAAACAATTCCTAACGAAATATTTGCTTCAGCCGTTTGGCCGAAATGAATATTTTCAACATGGTGTCCTTAGTCATTTGTCCAAAGTGACAATCTTTGGAAGTACGTTTTGAGATTCTAAAGGCCAGCTAATCCTTTCTGCTGCTTGGCAGAAAAATAGTTCAGCCATATGAAATCACTGAGTTTTTCGTAACACCTCGGAAATTAAAAAGAAAAAAAATTGTTTAATTGAAAAATTTGGTATCTGAGGATTGAAAAAAGAAAATTATTTCTCAGCCGTTTGCCCGAAAAATCTAGATTCTATAACCTCAGCCGTTTTGCCGGCGCGATTGAATTAACTCGAAATAGGAGAAATAGAGATTGTGGAGAAGATTGCCACTCTTTGAATTATTCCAAAAATTAACATCATGTTCAAAAATGTCAGCCTCTCAGGGTAATCCCATATTTTAAGAGCAAAATGAAAAAAAACACTATTCCTGTGTTCGAAAAAGAATTCTGATTAAAAAAAAAATTAGTTTTACAACAAAATTTCTAACCTGCTAACAAAATACTGGTGATCATTCATTAAAATCACATAGTATCACAGACAAATAATTCTTATGATAAATGGATAACATCGGCTCAATACTAATTACATGGTTTTTATATCAGAGTTAAGATAAACTGAAATATTAGCAGAAAAGCGCATAATAATCGCAAGACGTACTTTGGATGCTTTCTGGAAACTTTGAACTTACTCCAAATCTTCAACATGGAAAAAAATTGCATGAACATGAAACATGAAAGGAAAATTTTCTAGAAAAGCCCACTTTTTTCCCCAATATTTTAAAAAAGTTTCTGCTTACACAAAGATGTGGGTAAAGCATCATGGCGGCCAGTCCGTTTGGCCTGAGTTTTACAAGCGGGATTACCCGATGATTTCCAATGCCCTTAGCAAGGCAAGCACGTTTAGATTAAACTTTTGTACACATAATAAGAAAAATTTTAATTAAAGAAAAATAATTTTTCGAAAACGGTCCTATCGATTTTTTTTTTGGTCTTAAAATGGTCGTTACATGTCCCTGAAATAAAAACCACAAAAAAATTAACAATGTATGCCCCTTTGGGTTGAACTTCATCCAGGCAAACACCGTGGCCTGAGTGTCAACCCTTAACTAGCTCTAGCTCAGGAAAGAAAGAGGTTACTTAGAATTAGGAAACAAGGTAAACCAAGATTGAACACTGATCTTTCAACCCCTAATTATCTGGAGATCGGGTCTCATCATGGACCCTAGAACCAAAAATATCTTTTGAAGAGTTTGCAAAAGAATTCCAAGCCTTGCTAAAACAAGCCGAAGAACACTTGAGTTCTTTTATTTCATAGGTGTCGAACAGGAACTGAGAACTGTCGTTCTCATCACGAGATTCGAATCTAGGTATAATCAAGGTTTATTTAAAACAAACTTTCTTATTTAAGAGATCACCTTTTTTCTTAGAAAATCAAATTATTTCAATTTTGAAAAATAATCTGGTGTAGTAACGTTTTCCCTCTTATTCCATGAAATCTGAAAACTCCTACCCCCATTCTGGACAAAGAAAGACAAGCTGGTTCAAATTAAAATCTCTTAATTGATTTCCGCATCTCACCCAATCACATGCTCAGCTGTCGGGTCGATGACATTACCCTGGATGCATCCATCAGAGGTCTACCGGAGGAAATGTTACAGTTCGTAGACACCAGAAATCCAAAGGATCTAAGTGAGGCTTTGGAATATGCTCTTCATGTGTAAGAGAGGCAAGCTTACATGGTAAAAACCATTGAAACTATGGTGTTAAAGTTATGCGACTATTTGAGGGCCTTCGTTGGGCAAATCTAAAACTGCAGTCTAACAAGTGCGATTTTCTAAGGTGAATAATGTTCGAAAATTTCTATGATAATCCGGATACTATTGAAGATTCATCAAAGATTACGCTAAATTAGCAAAACCATTAACTGATCTTCTGAAGAAGGAAAGAAGCTTTAATTGGAAGAGGAACAATTTCAAAGTTTTCGAAAACTACGCCGGTACCTATGCAAATGCCCAATATTGCAGTATCCCGATTTCAATAAGATCTTTAAATTAACTACAGACCCCTCGGACTTCGCAGTTGGTGCTGTATTTACTTACGAAAATGAAAATATGGATATTCCCATAGCCTACTTTTCAGAAAATATGGGTGACTGCCAATTAAACTACGACCAAACAGGAACAGATTGTTTAGCCGTACTTTCTGCGGTAGGTCAAATTCGTCCGTACCTCTACAGCAGATAATTCATTCTAGCCTGTAAAAATAAGCCAGTACATAGGATGTCCTATGTGAACAATCGTGGTTCATGGTTAAGGAATTGAGATTAAAGTTAAAAGCCTATCAATACATGTTCGAGTATAAAAAGGGTAAGCTGAACAGAGTTTTGGAAGCTTTGTCAGGAAATCCGTCAATTGGAAGCAAGTATTCTGATTTTAGCGACTTTGAGACTTCCGAGGATGCCGATGAGCAAGAGCTACTTAAAACTCAAAGAGTCCCCTGACCCTGTGAATAAAGCCAAGGTCAACGAGAACTTCACCCAAAAATTAGTAATGCACAACAAAACAACTGAATACAGAACATTGCCAATCGACCTAGGTAAAACTCCACCTACTAAAACAAACAACCCAATGGCTACATGAAAACGCACTGACCGCTTAAGGAAGTAAAAAACAGTTGAGAATCATGCCATTGCGATCCAAGAACTCCCACCGAAACCGATTTCTATACTTGAACGTCCCCTCGGAAATTGGGCTAATACAATGGCGAAGATTATTAACGACGACAAGTTCTGATGATCCTGAAGGAACCTATCTCCCTCCAGCAGGTGTGAAATTACCTGATCCCGACGATAGTAGAATAGCAAAAAGACTCACAAGATGAAAGTAGCAGATCGAAGTTCCAAAAACTGCAAACCAAAATACTGAATCTTCCTCTACGGATGAATCCACTTCAGAAAGCAAAGATAGTGCCCTTACTATCTTTCCCTATCGGATACTCCTGTATACCGAGAATCGCACAGCGTACTTCCAGGTCTATCACCCACTCTCATTCCAAGAAAGGGCACTCCTTCACCCAAGAGTGCACCTCCTAGTACACCACTTCCCAGGCCATGGTTTATGCCATCCAGAGAACCATTCGTGGACATTTACATTGATAGATCCTGTACTTATAGTGGGAGTGATGTTTCCAAACAGGAATAGCAGTCTGGTTCGGACCTGACCATCCTTAAAATATATTTTGACCCGCCAGTGGTCGACAAAGAAACTATACAGTCCAAATGGAAGCGGCAATAGAAGTAGGTCGCCGAGCACATGAAGTCGGAGTTTGAAAATTGCGAATAAACACTGATTCTGAATTCGTGATTAACAGCGCTACTGACCGACTAGCTCGAGAGGGAATTGACAAGGAATTACCTCAGGATCTATAAGAATCCAATGAGGTTAATTTAAAAGAGAATCTAGAAAAGTCATTTTGTCAGCTCGACAAATCTATTCAGGAGCATGGAATTAAGTTGCCTGAAATTGGAGCGGAATCCATGCTCTGGGTTCATGGTGGTATAATGGAGTTAAAGGACCTCTACGGCCCTGCGGGCCAGAGCTCAGTCTTATACTGAAGCCCAACCATTAAATAAGTAAACTCACATTCATCATTACCAGGTTTCCCTCTATGACTTTACCTAGTTCCCTCGACATACCACATGCTTCATCCTTCACCTCTTCATTAGTTTTTGTGATCCCATCACAAACTTGACACCCAGATTAAAAATCCACAAAATCCCTGAAGCTCAAAACTCCTGTAAAAGTCAAGCAGGTGGTCAGTGAAGAAAAAATTTCATTGCAAATTGCATGTCTACCATTTAACTGTTTTAGAACATTTTTTGCATTGATATATTAAATTGTGTTTATGGTGTTATATTGAAAAATATGAAATTTTATTAGAAAAGATGCGGATGAATATACGTCGTTCAAAAGTAGTTGGTATACTCCGTATGCTCTCGAGCTCTGTTACCTCTCACAAACTATAAAATTATCTCGATAAAAAATGTCTTGTGTGTACTCCGTATAGCCGCCTGCACAAGTGAGGAAATTTTCTCCTGCAATCAAAATTATCAGTAGGGTTTGTGAGAAGGCGAACGTGCGGAGAGTCGTCACCAGTTGAGTGAGCGACCCATAAATCGCTCAACTGGGTCCTAGAGCCAGGTCATAGCTTCCCTCTGCTCTAGGCCGGGAAGCTGTCTGCACGCCGTCTTCGAGTATGTCCAAGGTAAATTTTTGATAGGCAGTGTACGCTCTCCAAGCTACTGTCGCCTTTTTTATCTGGGCACGCCATCTCGGCTCCAGAATCTAATTTAGATCAGTTTTTGGGTACGCCACCTCGGCTCTAAAAACTTGATCTTGTCATTTTCTTGGGTACGCCATCCCAGCTCCAGATATTGAAATTTGGTTGATTTATATTGTTGAAATTTATATTTGTATTGATTCGTATTGATTTGCATTATACTTGTATTTTATCTGAGATGTTTCCTCCACCTAAACTCTAGTTCGCCATCCAGGCATAGAATCAGTCTCCTATCCTGGGCAAAAGACGAACTCTATTCAAGCTGTCTTCTTGCCAGCCATTCTCGGTGAACTCTATCTAGGCTGTGGAGTCCGAACCTATCTCTCTGGGTACGCCATCCTGGCTCCAGATATCGAAACTTGGTTGATTTATATTGTTGATTCGTATTGATTTACATTATATTTGATTTGAAATGTTTTCTCCAACCAAATTCTAGTTCGCCATTCAGGTATAGAATTAGTTTCCCATCCTGGGCAAAAGACGAACGCTATTCAAGCTGTCTTCTTGCCAGCCATTCTCGGTGCACGCTATTTAGGCTGCCGAGTTTAAACCTATCTTGCCGGTGTACGCCATCCAGGCTGCCCAGACTGAAAGTAAATCCTCTCTCGCAGTGTACGCTACGCAAGCTGCCGCACTCCCATGATACTCAATAACAAGTCTGACTATTATATATGTTTTTTAGTTATTTATACTTAAGAAGTTCGTGAGGCTGACACACGAGTTCGTAGTTATTCCCGACTGATACCTGCAATGAACATTACGACTTGTTTAAACTTATGTTAAAGATTCGAATAAAGTGATTATTTGACAATCTTACGATTCATTAAGATTATATTCTATTAATGTTTGAACTACGATAAGCATTATATCCAGTATAAATTATGTCACTGGACCTCGTCGTTGTGAAAAACTTGAGTGCAAATAAATTAGAAAATTGTTCATTGAAATTGTCTGATTCAATCTGTACATGCATGTCCTGGGCCATTAATCCTTTAATTTTATTTATTAAAATTAAAAATCAAAACTAGAACTCTTACAAGGTGAAAGATAGAAAAAAAGGTGCAAAGCAAAGGACTAGAAAAAACTTGAAGCAAAATTGCAATAGATTAAAAAAGCCAAGCGGCGTCGCCAGAAGAATTGGCGCGCAAAATCACAGGTAAAGTGGCGTGCTCCACAAAATTTTTCACACTTCTCCCGCCCCCAGTAGATGAGTCCACTACGTGGTCAAGCCACGCGTCCATCCAAGTAGGAAAACCGAGACCCTGAAAAATTTGAAGGTGCCAATTTTCAGTTTATTAACATTAAGAACCCATGAGGTAGGCCGTGGAAACTAAAATAGTAATAACAATATTCCTTAACGAATTTTAAATCAGGTTGAATTAAAAATATTTCAAAAGTGGCAAATCCGTTAGAAACCGAAAGAGAAAAGAGGGAAGTTAGGCGAATTTCTGAAATGAGTATAAACGAAGAAAATGCGAAATCAGTAATAAACGTGAACGAAAATGAAAGTATTGAAAATGACGTGAATCAGAGCAAGAATAGAGAGGAAATTGAACATAGGAATTTAGAATTCGTCACAGTAAGAAATAGGAAGTTAGAATGAGAAGAAGAGTTAAACCAAGCGACAGGTACAATATGCAGACGTTCCGTATTGTTCCTCGCTCTTTATACCACTTTTTTACAAATTTTACAAAAAAATTCAACGGTTTTTAGGGCCTGTCAAAAAAACTTTTACCAAGCCGGTTGGTTTTCCCCGTCCGCCTTCACTGTCACTAATACACACACATTCAGAACGTACAAATGCAAGTACGCCTAAGGCACACCAAGATCACCGCGCAACTAGGAGACAAAAGGAAAGAACTTAAAAGATTAGAAAGGGACAAAGATCGATTAGAATCAAGTCGCTTAGAACGAGATGGAATTCTTAGAAACGAAAGAAAACGAATAGAGAAAGAGAGAGTAGAAAGAGCTGAATCAGGAAGAGAAAGACTTAGGCAGAAATCAATAAGGCAAGAAAATCAAAGAGAGAGAATCGATAATAGGACATTCGAAGTAGATTCATTTTTAGAAGATAATGCAGAATTTTGATGAATGACGACGAGGAATCGAAACCTATAACAGCATATATTGTCCCAGGCAAAGGAATGTATTAGTTTAAGCGGATGTCACTCGGCTTGACTATGCACCTGCTACATGCTAGCGCCTGGCAGACAAAATAGTAGCACCAGATTTGAAGCGTGATGTGTTTTGCTACCTTGATGACAACGTAGTAGGTTCAAAAGATTTTGAAGGTCATCTCAAACCTTTGGAAATTGTTCTAGATGAATTAAAAGAAGCAAATTCAAAAATAGGATTAGACAAATGCGAATTCGATTGCTCAGAAATAAAATATTTCGGATTCAAATTCAATGAAAAAGGATTACAAATAGATGAAGAAAAAACAAAACCAATAGTGGAATTCCCGAGACAAAAAACAGTGAAACGGCTATAGAGACTTATAGGTATGGCGTCATGTTATCGACGTTTCATCCCAAAATTCGCAGAGATTTTAGTACCTCTGCAAAGATTGCTGAAAAAAGAAGTAGAGTGGGAGTGGAATTCGGAACAGGAGCAGGCATTTTCGACAAAATTTTTGTCAAGCACTGATTTCGAAAGTCCATTCCAACTTGAAACCGATGCCAGTGATACAAGACTTGGAGTCGTATTAACACAAATAATAAACGGCAAAAATTACGTTATATCTTTTGCGAGTGGATGTCTACACGGAGCTGAGAGTAAATACTCAGCTTCGAAAGAAGAATGTTCAGCCGTAGTCTGGGCAATTAGAAAGTTGAGGCCACATTCAGAAGGATATTCTTTTAAGAATATCATTGACTATATTGCCTTAAAATGGCTTCATAATTTCAAAAACCCGACAGGAAGATTAGCAAAATGGGCCTTAGGATTGGTAGAATATGATTGCGAAATTGCTTATAGAAAAGGTAGTTTAAACCATGTCCCAGATGCTTTATCAATATCGAATGAGAATGAAATAGAAGTTTCAAGTATTCTTAGCTAGTGTTATAGGAACGGAAGAAGAAGATTCCAAAGAAATTGGAGATAATTGGTATAAATTACAAATTTTATATGCGAAAAACAAGCCAGAAGAAAATAAAAATTGGAGAATACGCGACAATCAATTATATTTCTATAGACCCGACCCTCTAAAAACAAGTTTAGCTTCAGAGAGCAACCCGTAGAAATTGATAATACCAAAAGAATTACGAAAACAGGTTTTAATTGCCAATCACGACAATACACAAGCTGGACATTTGGGTATGGAAAAAACATATGCACAAATGAAAAGGCAATTCGTCTGGTAATTGGAATGTGAAAGACATTTAAAAATATATTGTTAAGAAATAGATTGTAAATTTTCGAAATGGCATGCATGTAATTTGGAATTGAAATTGACACTACCGAAAATAACAAAAAATACACTCACACCAATAAAGGCGAAAACACAAAGACAGATTTTTTCATTTCAGAAAACGGATAGAAGATTAGCACTTAATTGCAAGGACTGCTTTCAAGAGAAGAGAAGAAAACTGAAATCGATAGATAGAAAAACCAAGGAGGAAGGCAGCTCAGGAAGAAGTGAGAGAGAATGTCGACAAAACGCGCAGTGACTGAGGATTAATGTCCTAGACAGCGATATTGGAGGCGATAGAGAGGGAAAAATAAAAAAAACTGAATGAACTTAAATTTGTTACGAGATGTAATCGAAAGTGAAGCAAAGGAAGCTGAAGAGAAAGAAAGAGAAGAAATAAAAGAGGAATGGAGAAATCGAGCAGCAAGATTGGGAGACTGGAATAGAGAGAATAAGGAAAGGTTGAGAAAAGAAGCTGAGCAATGAAAAACGAGAATCCAAATCAGATGAGAACAACGAGAATCGGATGAGGTAAGTCGCCACCGGAAGAAGCTAAGAACAGAATGGAAAAAATAAGAAGGAAAAAAGACGAGAAAGATGAAGATAAAAAAAGACGTTGAGGAGTTCTTGGCACAGTACCATTAAACCATGATTTAAAAACTGAAATAAAATTATTCACCTCACTTGCATCACAGACGCAACGGAAAAATTTCCTCAAAAAACCCTTACAAACACCACAGTGACAGATTATTTATTTTTAACTTCTAAAAATTTTGCAATTGAGTCATAATAAAATTTGGAACTTCAGAATAAGAGATGGTGAAAATAAAATAAGATTTTGATTGTAAAAGTAATACGGCTATAAGAGGCCAAGATAAAATTACAATAATATTATCTCCAAATAATGAGAAATCAAAAACCAAGATTTTAGAAAAAGAGAATTTTTATTAGAATAGAAATTAAAGATGAAAGATATTACATAGAAAAAAAAGATATCAAGATGTAAGAAATACAGTAGAAAATAGAGAAGACTTGAGGCACTAGTAGTGTTTTATTTTTATTTATTTTCTAAGGTAGGAATTTCACTCCGTAACTTTCGTTAAGAAGAAGATGGAGGATATCCAGATGTGGGATTGTAAACACTGCAGAATAATGGTCCCGGTGAATATATACATCTTTCACGACACTTATTGCGACGAGGATTCGAACTGGACCAAAAACTACCATACGGTTCCGGATTCGACAAGAACTAAATACGTGAGAGGCGGTTGGGTCGAGACCAACAAATAATTCACGGATATTCTAAAGGTAAAGTTTGAAAAGAAGGAACTAATACCACAACAGGAGAAGAAAAGGAAATCGAGCCATAGAGAAGAAGAAAAACAAGTCGGAGAGGGTAACCAGGAGACAGACGACACATACTTAGAACCTGAATTACCAGAAGATGATACCTGGGTAACCTTTGAAGACGAGTTACACCGATGAGAAGAAATCCTATTAAAGAAATAGACCGCCCCTACAACGGGGGAGGGAGGGTATGACGGAGTTATAGAAAACAAAGCCAAAGCAAATATATCGCATCTGACGGGCCTACAAACTCATGTCGTCAGAGCTCAACTAGAAGAAGTTCATCTACAAAGTCAATATTGCGATGAGAAGCTGAATCGCCAATTACAAGTCAGCCAAGAATGAGGCCAAATCTCTGATTACCTCCCAAAATTGAACTGCACACAACGTGTAGATCAATTAATGCATGCGGCGGAGGTTAGTCTTGAAAAATGCATCCATATAGCTGAGAAATTCCTTGACGTCGTCCATTATGCTCGTAAAGGATCCCTACATTCTTCCATCTTGACATCAAAGCAACTGAATCCGGTGATACGTGAAATGCAGGACCACTACCCAGAATTAAGTCTTCTAGTGCCAGAACCACCAGCAGATATTGAGGAATTGGCTAGTGTCCACCATCACTATATTCTACAAAAAAGAAATCCTTTATATCCTCACAGATATTCCCCTATTAGAAAAAACAGGTTACGAAATGTATCAAACATCAGTGTAGGAGAAATGCAGAGAATATATACTCTAATGAGTCAAGAGAATTACAAAGAGTGTATAAAAATGTATAAATATTTTATATGCAAAGAAAACTTACCGACACATGAAGTAACAAAGCATAATTCCTGTGAGAATAAAGTTTTGCTCCACCCATTCACAAAGCATTCCGGATGTGTGACATCCGGACAACTTACGATAGTAATCCATTTTGGCTATCGGTAATAAACTCAAACTACTGGCTATTCAATTATTGAATTGACTAATAAAACAGTCACTTCAGAATATACCAAGGCCATGTTATTTTGAAAACTTTAATTCTGATTCAATTTGTTCCAACACCTTGTCTGAAATTATGTATATTTAAAATTCCAACATCATTAAAAATCCAAATGATTTCATTTTGAAAACCTATATTTAAAAAAAAACTTAAAGTCTTCAAGATTTTCAAAGCACTGAATTATGAATATTAGATAATCTATAGAAGTTTCAACTTGGCCATGTTTGCCCGTACCAAAAGTGCGAGTTTCTAATTTCACATTGTTCACTGAAAATTCACTAAATAATTAGTTAATATAGTAATCAAGTAATTTTAAAAATTAACATTTTTTAAACTAGCGATCGAGATTCGCGCGCTATGCTCGCGAGGAAATTCTTATTAGCAGTCAAGTTCTTGATATAAATATAGAATATTTCACGGTGGCCTCTAAAATAAAATAAAAAAAACAAATTTCCGGTCAATTCCTATTGCACCAGAACTTTTCTGAATTTGAAGTATTCAGAAAGCAAATGCACGCGCGCGATGCACGCGTTTACATCCCTGGATTTTTATTTCCTAACATTAAGAATATAAACAGTTTGAAAATCCATTATTAAACAAGTTTTTAAATGTTAACAGTTTTGAAAACTTTTTAAACAATAATGAACAATAACCCATTTTGAATTGAAAGCATT